>JAJJMB010014053.1:2363315-2569198 GCA_023531105.1 Papaver atlanticum
CAAAACTCTTTCCAAATATAAAATCAATCCAACAGGGAAGATATTCTCCCTTTATCTCACGTAACTTCTCTTATTTCATTCCCAACAAATCCCGAGTATCTCTGTTTCCTGTTTTACCGAGAATTGATTGAGCTCTTCCCTTTTTTTACGTCTGCAAGACCAACACCTTCCCTGTTTAACTCCAGAAAATCCATATAATAGAAAGT
Organism: Papaver atlanticum; assembly: GCA_023531105.1. Classification (NCBI taxonomy): domain Eukaryota; kingdom Viridiplantae; phylum Streptophyta; class Magnoliopsida; order Ranunculales; family Papaveraceae; genus Papaver; species Papaver atlanticum. The sequence continues at coordinate 2,363,522 of JAJJMB010014053.1, forward strand.
CCGCGTAAATCCTGCCCTGAATTCTCCCTTATTCTTTCCCATTATTGCCATATACCCTCTGTTTTATAGAAACCGATGATCGAGACAATTTTGGCTTATTCAAAAGACTATAACATCTCTTTTTATCACTAACATACCCATCCCAATCCAAATATGGGCTTGAATCTCTCTCGAACCTTCCTAAAATCAATCTCAAAAATCTGCCAGACGCTACAACATTTTCCCGCCTATTTGTGAAATTCAAAAATGAAAAGGATGACCTCCCCTTATCCTCTGATGGGTGCCAATAGCACTTTTCGAGTCAATTTTGCCGCAAAAGCTTATTTCTCTAAAAACATCTACAAAAACATAAAATAATCAAATAAGTACGATTCGAGCACTAACGATACACATAATTTAGATAAAAATAGACACATAAATGCGTCTATCAAGGTTTAAGAAGACTAGACTGGTTAGGAAGCCAGAAATCAGACCAAATGTTAATATCATTTCCATTATTCACCTGCAAAATACAATTAGATTTTATGACTTCCAAACCTTTTCTAATGCTAGACCAAATCCAAGAGATTCTGTATTTTCTGGTCTTTTTTAAAGGGTTGTGATTTCTGAAATATTTATGTTTAATAATTTTAGCCCAAAGTTGATCTTGGTTGTGAATCAGTCTCCAAGCCAGCTTAGTGATTAAAGCTATTGTGTTTATGAGGAGTTCAAATTTCTAAACCACCCTGTCTAATGTCTTTCGTAATACTAGGCCAAGCTATAGGATAGTAGCACTTTTCTTGTTTTTCTTTTACCTCCAGAAATCTCTCTGGACTTTATCTAAATTGTCCAGAGTTTTCTTAGGGAAAGCTAGACACTGCATTTGGTGATTAGGGTAAGAACTGAGGACAGTTTTAATCAAAACAGTGCGACCAACATGATTAAACATCTTTCCAATCCATCCTTGAAGAGAAGTATAATATTTGTTAAGCAAGGGTTCAAAGTTATTAACTTTGTTTCTGTCGAAAAAGAGAGGAGTATAATATTTATCATTTTTGGAGATTTTTCTAACCTTAAGAATTTTAGAGATAATCTTACAATGTTTATTAGGAATTTTTGGCGTAAAATAAATTCCAGATTTCTGAAAGTTGATGACTTGACCAGTCATTTCACCAAAAAAATTAAGAGTATTCACAATGTGTTTGGCTTCAGCAAGGTTAGCTTTAGCAAATAGGAAACAATCGTCAGCGAAAAACAAGTGGGAGACTGAGGGTGCATTTTTTGCGACTTTAATGCCTGTTATAAGTTTATCGTTTTTAGCTTTTAAAAGGAGTTTTGAAAGCACTTCCATGCAGATGATAAAAAGATAGGGGGAAAGAGGGTCTCCTTGTCGGAGACCACTGGTAACAAAGAATCTTTCTCCAGGAATGCCATGTAAGAGGACAGAGAAGGAAGTGGTAGTTATGCATTGCATAATTAGGTGGCACCACTCATTACTAAAACCAAAAGCAAGGAGAGTTTGTTTAAGGAAGTCCCACTCAATTCTGTCGAAGGCTTTCGACAGATCGATTTTTAAAGCCATATTGCCATTCTTATTTTTGGAAATTTTCATGGTATGTAAGATTTCATGGGCCACAATGATATTATCAGTTATTTGGCGACCAGGAATAAAGGCAGGCTGATTTTGAGAGATAAGTTTAGAAAGCAGAGGTTTAAGTCTGTTGGTTAAGATTTTTGAAATAATTTTATAGGTGGTGTTGCTAAGGCTAATCAGACGAAAGTCACTAGGAGTAGAAGGGTTTTGAACTTTGGGAATTAAAGTAATGAAAGTATAGTTTATTTCTTTGAGAATAAATTTTTTCCTAAAAAAATCTTGAACAAGGTTGATGATGTCGTTCTTAACAATGTTCCAGTGAGTTTTAAAAAAACCCAGGAGGATAACCGTCTGGACCAGGAGAACCCCATTGGTTCATACTGAAAATAATGTTTTTTATTTCAGTTTCATCTGGAATTTTAATAAGTGTATTATTATCTTCTTCATTAATACAAGGATGAATAAGAGTTTTAAGAATGTCCAAATGTTGCGCATTATTAGTGGTGCTTATATTTTTGAAATGTTTTATCAGCATATTATGTAATTGAGGTATATCCTTAATCCAGAGACTAGTATCATCCCTAAGGGAATGAATATGGGTAATTCTTCTTCTATTATTAGCTGCTTGATGAAAGAATGTAGTATTCTTGTCAAAATCCCGAATGAATTTATCTTTCAAGAGGTAGTTCCAATAATCAGATTCTCTATTATACCAGATATCTAGTTTGTTTTGAGTGTCTTTAATTTCAAGAATAGGTAAAGGATTTATAGTGTGGAGGGCTTCAATTTTTTTATTGAGATTGTCAATGTTTTGGAAAATATTACCAAAAACATTTTTATTCCACTTAGTTAGGATGTAGGAAAGGTTTTTAAGCTTCCCTTGAAGCTTGTAAGCTTAGACCCATTGAGATTACAGTTCCAATTATGAAGAATAAGGTTAGTAAAGTTTTCATGACTTAGCCAAGTTCTGATGATCTTAAAAGGTCTGCAAAAATGTTGATTCAAAGGTTCACAAGTTAACAGAATAGGGGTGTGATTTGAACCAACTCTAGAAAGATGACTAACAGTAGCATGAGGGTAAAGGAGAGTCCAACTAGGAGAAGCTAAGACTCTATCTATACGTTCTTTGATGTTTTCCTGGCCATCTCTATTATTAGACCAAGTAAAAGGGATGCCCTGAAATCTAAGGTCCATTAAACCCAGAGACTGAATGTTATCATGAATAAACTTATTAGTGTTAAAGTTATTATTCCCCCCTTGTTTATCATTAATATGTAAAATGAAATTTAAATCACCTATAATGATCCAAGGAAATTTAGAATTTAAGTGGCAAAAGAAATTAATTTTTTCCCAGTGGGATTTTTTTCCTTGAGTATTAAGAGACCCATGCATGCAAACCACATTCCAAGAGTTGTTAAAACAATCATGCAGTTCAAAGAAACAAATATCAAAATATTCAGCAATACATTTCACTTTGATGTTATTGTGCCAGGCAACGAGAAAACCACCAGAAAGACCTATCCTAGGAACAACTAGCCAATCGTGAAATTTTAGATTCCTAGCCAAGATATTCATGTTATCTTTAGTAGCTTTAGTTTCTGCCAGAAAGATAAAGTCAGGGTTATTCTTCCTAATAAGATATTTAAGATGATTTCTAGTAAGGGGTTTTCCAATCCCCTGCACATTCCATGAGAGTATTTTCATTGTAATCAAATATAAGCAGAATTTAGAAAGAGAAATAAATAAGGCTTTAAAACTAGACACTAAGTTGTATTTGGTTTCAAAAGGATAAAAGAACACAAAGCATATGCACAAACAGAAAGGAAGAGTAAAGGGTTGAGTTAAATTTAGAGCATGGAGATAAATAAGGTAAATTGAGCAGTAAAAACAGGAAACAACGTAAAAATATGATTTATGAGATAAAAAAGGAACCTGATTAGGAGGAGTGACTTGGTTTTCAGCATCCACAGAAGAAAGAACAGCAACAGGCATTGTATTTCCTTGATCTTTGATAGTTGAATCATCATCATTTGCACTTCCGGAGGATTCACCCATTTCAGTTACAACATTTTTCCCTTTATTAACCTCCTCAGACATCCTATTGAGGGCAGTAGCAATCTCTCTATGATAATTCTCCATGTCCATAATGTCAGAAATTATGTCTTCTCCCCTTCTTCTCTTGCTAGCTTTTTGCTCATGCCTATTAATCTCAGAGGAGTGGACTGCTTGGATTGCTGTCGGGGAATTGAGAGGATTTCCCTCAAGTTCATTGTCTCTTTCTACTTGCATACTATGGTTCTCCTAGTTGCTAATCACATTTGTAAGATTCACAGCAACCCTATTATCTGGAAACGCATTATTATCTTCCACAACATCATTTCCTTGAACTGCCTCTATAGGATTTTATTGGATTTTATTGAATTGAGCATTCTGATTCTCTTCAATATTGAAAATTTATTATTAATCAAAGAGTACTTATTCTACACCATTATATCTCACAAAAAGAAGCTAGATTCATACAGGGGCCTCAAGCAAAAATAAATATAAATGTCTTTTTTCTTCTTTAAACAAAAAATTATGTCACCATTTGAGCAAAATTAATGGTATTTTGACATTTAGGTTTAGCTCTTTCAATTCTTAGTAGTATTAGGTTTACTTTTACATTTTTTTCGGTTTTTTTTCTTCCCCCTTGCTTTATATTTCTTACTCACCATTAAGGTTATTCCACCTTTATAGTGTTTTTTTTTTTTTTTAAAGAGTTCTTGTTGGCTTTGACGGTCGTTCTTGGTTATCTTCTTGGGTTTTATGGTCACCGATGATGAACTCTGATGACGGAGCCGTTTTCAACAAATTTAGGCAAATCACTCATATTTTTTTTGGAAGCATGTTTTTTTACGAAGAAAAAATAAATCAAATGGTTGAATTATGTTTTCAAGAAAAACCATTGCTTTTCCGATTTAATCTGTTCTCATCCACACTTGTAACCATATTCTTCCGGTAACCCTTTTCCTTTTGTTGAATTTCTCAGTATTGTACATTAACAAAATGCCCTTTTGTGTGTTCTTTTGATCTTGTTCTTAACATCATCTGTAAGCTTCAACAATCATCAATGAAGAAGTTGTTTGTTTCCATTAAAAAAAGTCTCACCTAAAGAGAAATTAACGGGCCTTGGTACAAAATTGATTTCTTAGCTCCTGTTGGATGGAAAATCTTAACTCTATGGGCATATTTTTGAAGTTTACTAATGTGGGGATGATGAAATTTGCTAATGTGGGAGTAGACCTCCAAACTGGGCATATTGCATTGTCATATTCTCCAAATTTCCTTCTACTGAGACAGGATTCTTTACAAGATTTTATTTTTCTCTACGTGAAAGATAAAGTGGAAAAAGAAACACTTAAGTTGTTGTTGATTCCGATGTTCAACCTTTGCACGTATACACTGCCAACCAAAATCAACATGCTCATCCGATGCACTTTTCTTTTTGACTTGTGCCTTTTAGTGGGAATATGAGTGAACCCCCCATGTCTTTCCTTCAAAAGTTTCCAAAGCGCGTTTTATTTTTCCTCGGCAAAAACACACCCTACGCATGAGTGACAGACCATGACATTCTTGCCGGCATATATCGGTCGATGCCAAGAGATCTCGTCCTAACGTTGGTACGTCTCACCTAAAATTTAAGGTTATTCAATTATGTAGCGAACAAAGTTTCTTTCTTTCTTCTTTTTTCTGATCGTAATGTACCAAACAAAGTTACAAATGGGTGTCGGAAATCTAGACCCAGCGTGGATCCTACTGATATCAGTACATATTCTCCGGTCTCAGCTAATTTACTCCCTGGATGGATTTGTGTTTTAGTGAAAAAAATTCGTCCAACTAAACATTCATCCATGGGTATGTCGTATGCAGATACGGTGATCCATAAAACTAAGTTTTACTCTCCGACTCTTTGAAGATGAACATACACCTGCATATTCCAGTGTTTCTCTTGATTGGTGAAAATATGGGAGCATATGTTTTTGACAGTAAAGGGCAATTTCCGGACAGAAATCATGAAAGTTATATGGGCATACGCACCAAAGCTGCAGTACGGCATCCTAATTACAAAGTAAACAATTTCACCACTATAATGAGTTGTTTAGTGCTTCTAGAAATGCTATGTGGGAGTATATGTTTATGCTACTACATGTAAGTGCAAATCCAGAAATAAAGTCGGTGTGCACGAATTCTAGGAGTACAAACAAAACTCCAATTTGATCACCCAAACCAACAAGCCAAACAAGAAACGTCAAAAGCGGCGTCCACTCAATAATTGAAGACTGAAATTCATTCAATATTCGACAAAGAAAGCAAAGAGCATAATAAAACAGAAATGCTCTATATTTGATTTCTCACTTTTCCTTTTGTTGAAAATGTATGTAAGCTACATTTTCCTCTTTCTTTTTTCTCTCTTTTCTTTTCTTGTTGTTTTTTTTTTTTTCATTTTTGTTAAAGAATTTCATAGTATTTGAATTACTAAGACATGGAGACTTTCGAGTTCTACTACCGTCTCTCTCTGTCTCTTCCATCCAAAATAGAAGAAGAAAAAAAAAGGACAAAAAAAAACTAGCAAGAAAAACTGAACAACCGAGCAATTAGTCCTGTCCTGTTACGGTAAGTGTGGCCGTGTTATTTACAAAACTGAACCGGCCACAGCATTTCGTATCACGGAACCACCTTGGATGCGATTTAAAAGTCGATGATGGGTTCTCCAACGTTTAAATTCCGCTCTACTGTCCATGGCAAGTTAAAGAGTTTGGCTGTTATGAATTTGAAGACTTTGTTTATGTTTATGTTGTGTGTCGAACTCGAAAAGAATAATGTCGCCTGCATAGCTTGTGCATATGTTCTTGCCTACAACAAAACCAAAACCAATGTTATTGATTAAATGTATTCTTGAAATTAAATATCAGAAAAGAGAATAACTTTGTAGTAAACTAAAAGAACAAAAAGTAAGACAAACATTCTTCCATGGTTTGTCTTAATCGTTAGCTGAATTTGAAACCATCCCTAAAAGTCCATAGTCTTACTTACTCTTCATTGTTTTCGACTCAAAACCAATTCATTTATATTTGTTAATCACAATTTTGAATTATTGAGAGAAAGGTCACCTTTCCACATCCGAAGCAACTAACTAATAAAACTGTCCAACTAGGGTGGGACACCCCATAACACACCTAAGACTAAGATTTGGAAACCGTACAAAATTGTCAATACAGGTGTTAGCTTTCATCGAGGGCTGCTCATACAGAGTCATACTGCAATCGTTTTCGTTGTGAACTTTTCTAATAGCACCTTACTTAACTTAATTTTACACTATATTTACACCTAATATCATGACAGGATCCCAGACAATTATGTTACTGTCTCAAAAATTTAAAATTCATGCAAGGGATAATTGAATGTTAAAGACAACTACCTGGCTAACAATTGTCCATTGCATTGCTAGCGGAAGTTGAACAAAATCGTCAAACTTTGTTCCAATCAATACAGGAATAGCACTCTACACAGCAAGAGAATAAAAAGATTGAAACAATAGTTAATCACCTACTTGATATATACTAATTATATGTCAATAAGATGCAGCTTGATAATGTTTGCTCTTTTTCTGTGAAAGAGAACTGGAAGAAGTTGCAAGAGGCCATGATAGGTAAAGTCATTTAAATTCGCTCAACCAAATGCTAATTATTGCCACTACAAAATAGAATGAAGTTAATAAGAATTTGGCAAGGTTTGAATACCTGGTTATATTTTCTTGCTTGTTGATACCATCCAATAACACTGTAATAAACAGAAGATTACAAACTTTTAATTAGAATGAATCATAGGATCTAGTATATGGTTGTCAATCTCCAAAAATTAGCAATCTCCGCCTTGTATATGGTTGTCTATTAAAAGTTTTCCTTAATCTAAATTCTTTTCAAGGTTCTCATCAATCATCAAAACAAATAGGCATTGGACACCCAACACTTGACCATCCTACTAAGAGGCAGGAAGTGTTTAAGGTTATTAACTTACTACGGTACATTTCATACAGCCAGATTTACTAAAATAAATCTTTAATGAGTTTGATCTATAAGAAGTGTAATTAAACATATAAATTAATAAATTAAATTAAATCAAGAAAAAAGAATACAACTTTATTAGTGGTTTGCATGTTCTTGATAATTAAATAACCTTAAACCTACATTGAAAGGAGTTTCTATGTGTGTGTTTAATCAAGAACAAGAACATGATTAAACTAACTATCTAGCTAGCTAACCAATAAATCAGATAAGATACAACTAATAAAAAACAGAATTACCTGTTTAAAGTAGAACGACTAGTAAGATCAAACATGATAAAAATCGCCACTGCATCTTTACAAGCTATTGGGACATGATTTTTGGATTCATAATCACCTACATTTTTCATTAATCCCACAAAAAATAATAAATATTGATAATTTTTCCATTACCTCACTAACTAAATTAAAATTAAATTGAAAATATTACCTCCAACATCCCAAATACTGAAAGCAATTCGGGCACCTTTGACAGAGAAAATTTTATCAACTAAATTTAGTCCTGACATATTTAAGCATCTTTTCTCTTCATCACTCCCTACACTTTTAATCTACAAAATAAAAATAAAAATCAGTCAATGAGAACCCATTTTCAGAACGTAACAAAATCAAAGAAATTGTAAAGAAAACCCATAAAGAGTTGATATAAAAGAAACTTACCACAAAACTGGTTTTACCAATTTGACAATCACCAAGAAGACTAATTTTCAAAGCAACCAAGTCAGAATCAATCTCATAATCATGAGTCATACATGTATTAGTTGGTGTAAGAGGGTCATGATGATGAAGATGAGTAGGTACAGATGATGAGCCATTTTCAGAGACAGCAACAGAAGAAGGAACAGGAAAAGGAGAAGAAACAGAACGATTTAATCTTCGGAATCTATGTGATTTACTGCTACTACTACCACAACCACCACCACTTAAAGATGATGAACAAATCAAAACTCTATCACACAGAAATCTAAAGAATTGCCGAAATATCGATACCCTTTTCAATACTAATCTCCATTTCATTTCTATTCTAACAAATTTCCTGCTGATTTTACTCATTCTCTCTTTTATTTTTTTCCTGAGAATGGGTTTGTTGAAGATGAAGTTGATGATGAACAGAAAAAATTAGTATAATTTTGAAGTGATGGCCAGCAGAATTATGTGGTTTCTGATAGCCATGAAAACTACACAGTGTTTGTTTCTCTAAACATATTTTCGATTTGTTTTCTTTATTTAGAAACTCCAACTTCTGAGCTGCTCAAGGGTAGAAGCTTTTGCTGTTTTAGAGAGAGAGAGTTATCCGGAGAGACGGTTGACCGGTTTTTTAGATATATTTATGTGTGAAATCACAGCATACGAAATAGCCGGTCTCTTGCCTTTACGTAGTTTCCTATAAGAAGGGTGCTATTGGTCGTTTTCGGGTACCGTTTTTTTAATTAGAACCTACCTACGTGTGAACGGGAACCGTTGCTTTACTTCCACCCCATAGTTTTCTCTCAGCTCGCCTGTTCGTGCTCGAAGCCCAGAAATCCACCGCATTATTGGGGAGGGTACCAAATCCCGTATAGAACAAACAAAATATTACTTCTTTTATATGGGAATGGTAACCAGACCAGTAAACTGGTACCTTCATTAACAGCCATACATATTTCTAAAAGAAAAAAGCACAGTACTAGGATTTAGTACCTTCTCTAATAAACTGGTACCTATTAGGCTGAGTGTAGTGGAGGGATGAGAGGTAATGATAGGGTGAGTGGGGATTTAGAAAGAAAACCGTGGTGTAAAAATTTTAAAATTTGAATCCACGTTCTCTATACTCGAAAGCAGGTAAGGTGAATGGGGATTTAGAAATAGGCGAGGAAGAAAACCTCGTCAGGAAAAAGAGAAAAACGAGGAAGTAATCATCGCTTATAGTCTTATTATAATAAAAAAGCTAAAAAAAATATATACATATCAAATTTTGGGCCCATTTTTAGTGTTTTATATAAATAAAACATTTTATATCTAAATTACCTCCAGCATCCTTAGACTCAGTCCTCACTCTAATATGACGTGGCGACACTGTACAACCCTTACCTTACCTCCTCCACTACATTCAGCCTTCCTACCCCTGACTATGTAAAACAGAAATGAGCGAGGGTGGAAGGGTGGAAGTAAACTTACCCAAAGAAAATTCTCGTTTTCCCGATCAAGGTTTGTGAATATATATAGTTAAATACTGAAAAGCATCGACATTCACAAAGCATATATACATCTTGTAAGTTGTAAGTGCCGTCCAGATTTTGATTAATCATAAATTAAATCACACTTCCAATGTGATTTGGGGTTTTCCAAAAGCTACTATTCAATGCATCCTTCCAAATTTTCTTTTGGACGAATATAAGGACATTCCCACCACTTATTTCAATCTCTAAGAAAGAAATGAACGATTGGACGGTTTTCACTTACCTTACATGGATTCATATCATTACACCGTTAACCGGTGGCCACCATTCTTTTCTAGTGGTATATCACAATTTGATGTTTTGAATAACCACCACTAAGTTAGGTGTATATATGAGCTCAGATCATAAACTTACAGCGCGTTCCGTTTAGGGAATTCAAGGTCCCGGAAATTAATTATGAGGAAATCGTCCTAATTCCCTGAACCGAACATTCTTTTCAAATTCAACGTCAGATTCTTATGGAGTCCAATTCCCTTGAAATGTTTATCTCCAATTGCATTGTTTCGAGAGTGGAAAAAAATCACTATCCCCCGAAATCGAGGGTTATTCACGTAAAATTTTAAAATTGTCCTTCATATCGAAATTATAGATCCTTTGTCGAACTCCATTTTCCAACTCCAAAAAAAAGGAACGGGAGAGAATGGGATCTGTCACGTGAATGAATTTCTATTAACAATTAGTAAAAGAGACATATGGTGATTCGTTGTTGAGCTCTAGTAATTGTGTTTGGTTAACAACTGTAGTTCTAGTCTGGTTTTGTATGCAGTGATTCCTTTCTCTTGAGAAGAATCCATGGGTTATCAGTGATTCAATAAGAAAAATACGCAATCATACTAAATATGTGGTTCGGTGATTCATATTAAGGATTTTGGAATCTATAATTTGATTATGCAGAGATGACCGTACAATGTTAGATTACAACAAATTAGTACCAGACATCACCCTCGAAGACTGAAGATCGACGAAAACATTTGAATAACTTCATCAAAAAGGTATGTGAAGGCTGAACCATTTTATTTACTCACAAGCTTTACCATTCTATTTATTTGAGACTATGTCGTAAGACTTCTAGTATTTATTGCTAAGAAGAAATTTCGAGGAAAGCTTGTCTTGTTAAACATTTCGAAATATGATTCAAGCATTAGATGTTCATAGGTCCTTAACAATATTAATTTGAAACAATTTATTGTTCAAGAATTAATTTTGCGGATCATTTGAAAATTTCCCAAGCAATGATTTTATCATTTGGGAAGGTTTCAAACATCAAAGAGAGAAATTCAGAACTTCCATAATTTCGGCGGAGGGTAGCTTCGCGAACCATTTTGTAAACCCTAGATATCCTAGTTTTTGGAATACAAGAAGGTTGGCGAACTACTTCACAAACCTTATAGTTCATAAGGGGATATTTCACCAACCCGGTTCACGAACCGTGGTGATCTGATTTTGGTGACGGGCTAGCGGTTGGCGAACCCGGTTCACAAACTGTTATCATCTGAGTTCACGAGCCGCAAAACAGTTGGCGAACCCGGTTCACGAACTGTAGCGCTCGGGATTAATCAACTGCCTAAAGGTTTGCGAATTGTCTCACCAAAAGTCTCAGTAAATGTTTAGCAGATACTCAAAGACTTATTTTGTAAATATGTTTAGCATTGCTATGACTCTCATAAACACCTCTAAAACATCATTGATCACTAAAACACCTTATCTATGTAGATCATGATTAAGTGTTTAATTGAACATCATATTGTTTAATAGTTCATCAGGCATATTTTCCAAAGAACGATCATTATACACGGTTCCGTAACCAGACCACTCTGTATATTCTTCTATGTGATTTCAAGACAAACTTCTCACATGCTTACTTGAAACCCTAATTAGAGTTTCATCTAAACAGAGAAAGTATTTGATCGATTCTCAAGTTATCTTAGCTTGAATTCTAAGCAACCCTCGGTTTTGAACATCTATAAATAGAGATGTTGTTTCAACTGGGAAATTCAATCCCCGATACTTTGTTTCCTAGTTGATTGCTAGAGTCGTCCTCTATTGACCTAGGTTTCCTCCGAGAAACATAATTAGGTTCTACGACTTAAAGACTTCACTTGCGGATTCATGAAGCCAGGTCCGACTATCTTTACCTTGATAGTTCGTTTATCCTGATCATGCTTTTATGTTATCCTATGTTCTCGTAATCTCTTTCGGGCAAGACATATAGAAATCACAAAGTTCTCTTCGTCTCTGACTTTGTGATTCCTGAAGACAGATATCTAAAAACTATTCTTAATTGATTAGTTCAAGATTTTTTTTGAGAGGTTGTTAAGAATCCAGGCTTCTCATCTAGCTGAGTGTATGTGTTTCGAATTTGTGAAGTTTGCTAGCTTTGTCTATTGCAAAAAAAATTCAAATCCGCTATCTTTGATCTAAAGGGAAATCAAATAGGCTTACTTGTTAGAGGAAGATTGGTATCAAAAGTTTTCAGTTTGGTTGAAGCATTCTTAGGATGTAAATGACGTCAGCTAAGGGGAATCAATTGTGTAAACCTTTGCGAGGTTCAAGAGACGTAAGGAGCGCAACTGTAACTGAATCGCTTGGAGGGTGGATTCGGTCTCAACTATATTCCAGTCTGAAGTATGATAGTAGGCTTATGTCTGTAGCGGCTTAATACAGTTTGGTGTTCAAATCTGGACGAGGTCCCGGGGTTTTTCTGCTATTGCGGTTTCCTCGTTAACAAAACTTCTGGTGTCTTGTATTTTTCCTTTTCCACATTATATTGTTTATCTTTATAATAGGATTTATACAAGTAGTACATATTCAATTTTAGTAGATACGTCCATATAATTAAGATATATTACGAGACTCATTTCTTGTGGAATTCGTATCTTGAAAGATAGATAACAAGTTTCATGGTTGACAGATTTTGGATCTGAATATTTGGGTACAACTAGATATATCTTGGATACTGATTTTTGGGATCGTCCAAGTACTCTTCTTAACAATCAGGTTCACATACTCTATTATCTAGACTTTCTGATTGACAAGAGATAGAGATTTAAACTCTATATACGTATTGTCAAGGATCATTAAGTTGGTCTACTTGCAATTGTATTAGGTTTTGTCCATACAGCTTGAAGAATGAAAAAGTTGGTGGTGTACTTGGTACCCTCTCCTTTTCACATACTAATAAAATTTGTTTTTATTTTATCTCCCCATGAATACATATATGAACACGGTCGAAGATACTCTAGATCTGTTGAAAAATAAAATGAAATTGCACCTTGTGGGTTTAATCACGAATGAGGGAAGGAAAATATTAGTACCAAAAATAAAGTAAATGTCGTTTATTTATTTATTCTCAGCCATTGCTTGACCTTAGGCATTGGGAGGCTATACAATACTACGCACAAAATTATTCATAACATTTTGAGATCTTTTATCATGGAGAATTGGGAAAAGCTGATAAAGTGGGATATAAATGTACTCCAAAATCCAAATTTTACATCCAAAATCTAAATATCGCGTTTAAATATTATGACCACATTCTTGATCTAAAATGATTTGAAAGCCATCATGATGCATAATATTACGTTGACACTACAATAGAATTTCGGTCTAATAATAATAAAAATATTGGGCCCTAATTTTTTTTTGTCCCAACATAATTTTTGAAATTATAACCTCCATGTAATAGTAAATTTTGAGTGTACCTAATTAAGCATATTAATACATACACAGGTAATATTGTCTAGTAACTTACTAGAGAAACAACTGTTACTTTGAGCTTAAAATTCTCATTCAGTGTACTTGGTTTCTTCCAAGTGGTTATCATGTCATGATTAATACTTATGGGGTTAAAGGATGAGAATTGTGCTGGTTTTGGAACTATTTTTAGAGATCTTATAGGGAAGCCTTTGAGTGTTGCTTATGAAGGTTGCAAGCCGATCTTTGTTACCATTTTGGAGCTACAGGGAGTGAAGTTGGGGTTGAAGCTTGATGTTAATATTAAGGCCAGACATATCCATGTGTGTACTGACTTCATGATTGTTTTCCTTGTGCTCAATAGCGCTGAAAGTGAACCACCATGGAGAATTTTGCAGGTCAATAAAAGAATCAAGAAGTTATTGTATTATTTTACGTTTGTGAAGATTAGTCACTTTTCTAGAGAATCTAATCCAAATGTGGAGTTTTGCAGGTTGATTGGGAGATTTTCTCTCCTGAATCTTTGATTTTAGGAAAATTTTAGTGCTTTACAAAATTGGGACTGTGTACTTTGGACTGAGTCCTGTAATTAGGAGGGAAATAATGGATTTGATGAGGGAATTAAAATTTCAGAGGGGGATTGGCCATTTGAAAAAATGTTAAAATGTTCATAAGGTCCTTGAACTTAACTAGAGTTAAATTTACTAGACAAAAATAATGACACCGATTAACGGGAGTATGGAACATCAGCAAGAGAGGTTCAGTGTATCATAAATACTCATTATGAATGCAACAACCATTGCAATGATGGCAAAGATGGTTTTTGACTGCCGACTTATGGCCTAAGGATATAAATTATACTTTTAAGAGGATTGAACCGGCATGACAGATTTTTCCGCATGTAATTTTCTTGATTATACTTTGGGTTGTTCTCTTATTTGCATACGGAATAACAATCAAAATGAATAGCTTATCCTCACTTTCTAACTCTAGCTCTGATGATCTGACTAAACCTCCAGGTAAGTACCTTCAAATAATATTTGACATCATTCTTTCTCCAATTAATTTTTAGAGTTTTCATTTTTGTCTCTTTGGATCCCTTAAACCGCTCAGTACCCTAAAAAAGTTTCATTTAGGAATTTAAAGCTTCCCCGCTAAAGCAAGAAACAAGCTATCGGCCAAAACTACATTTTGTTTGGCTATTTGGGGGTTTATTCTTCCACTCTCTTACTTTGATTTTTTAAATTGTCAAACACGTTGTGTTTTTTTATTATTATTTACGTTATCTCGTTGTAGTATCGATTCAATGCATACTATTCAGGTTTACTAGGTTCTGCATTTTATATCCATTAAATAATTTATCATTTTATTACCTTTTCGTTGTCATCGATAATATGTTAAGATATCAACTATTACTCAGGATCATTAGCTAAATTTAGCCCTAATTGAACCCATTTTATAATTTTTAGCCAGTTAGATCATTGTGCTAATTAACACTAGTTTTTCTTTCTGCAAATATTTATTGTACTTTGTTGTTTCTTACTTTTACCCCTTGTAAATACATTGTTCCTAGACTAAGATTTTACTTATTATCCTCGTTTTGTACAGTTTAATTTCTTTAAGTTTTGGGTTACCTAGTTTCCATTTTGCTTTTTGTATTTGTATTTGCTTTTAAATAGGGTAATGTAAGTATTTTCATCTAATATATAATGCATTTGTGTAAGGTTAGTGTGTAACTTAATCTACTTTTGTATTTCCTCTTTGAATATGAAAATGAAGGCTTCTGTGAAAAAACATGATGTTGAAATCAATGATGTTTATGTTATTCTGGCTTTTTCGTTAAGTAGATTAAGCTCAAGGGATGGTGATCCTAATGTGAACTCTACATACTGCCACGAGGTGAATAGAAGAGCGATGAACCCATCTTGATAGTTATATCGCGAGCTAAGGCGCTCATTTTTACAACTTATTTGTGAACTCTACATACTGCCAGCATTAGAAGACTTCTCGTTGGGTACTGAAGGAGAACTGAAGCTTTCTAGTTTACTGAAGATTTACCTTTGTTTAGATTATACTGAGACTTTATTGGGTTTTTCTTGTCAAGGTTATGATGAGATAACACATTCGTGTCCAACACTAGATCACTTTAGGGATACCCGTGGTTTTTATCTTTTGTTCTATTTGTTTTTTTATTTTCCTTGTAATGATTCTTTAGAGTTTAGGATGGATTCAGATTTTTTTTGTTTTTTTTTGTTCGGTTGGTCGGGGTCTTTTGAACCCTTATATCGTGTCAAAACTAAAAAGAAAACTTATAAGAGAAAGATCAATGAGTTACTTCTGAACCAGACTTAAAAGATAATTATTTGGTAAAATGAACATATTAAATCAGCAAGGAGTTGAAGTGTTCCAGTTGTTATAACCCCTTTATTAATTTATTTGCCTGTGTTGCTGGTATGATTGTTTCTCCCGATTGCCTAGTATTTATATGGAAGACTTGGAAGAGTCACTGAGACTGTAACTTTTCAAATTCAAAGGCAACCAACCGAAAGCTGACACTCTACGTTAAAGCAAGTACAAGTTTTGTTGTCTTCATCTTATTTAATGATGTAGCTTGTTACGAGATTGCTATTGGATTTTGCTATGCAGTTTCACAACTTGGCGTTGCATGTTTCGCGTGAAGGACAATTTGTTAAATGTTGTCGTCAATCAGTGTCCCTAGCACACTCAAAAAGTTTATTTTCTTGAAGTAGGATCAAAGGGTAGGTACTTGGTAGTGCACATATCTGAATTCTAGACTAGAGTAGAGAAAAGGAAGACCAGCGACACCAAGGCAACCAACCTCTTTGAAGATGCAGCCTCCATACTCACCAAATGAATCATCGGTTGTGGCAATGCTCCCGCCATCTGCAATCAGCAGCAGGGAACCCCCCCCCCCCCCCCTTCTTGGAGCCTAATTTTCTTTTGGCTAAGTGTCATACGTCATAAATACTATCCTGAGAACAGTCTCTTAAATGAGAATAACGTGTACCCTGTCAAAGTCTCTTGGGCTTGGAGTAATCTAAGTAAAGAAGTGCATAATGTGAGAGAAAATTCTGTTTGGATGGTGGGTAATGGAGAAAAGATAAGGATTTGGGAGGATATATGGTGCCCTGGAAAGGAGTGTCAGCTACAACCACTCAATGGAAACAGCCTTCAATTTACTTGGGTAAGTAAGTTGATGTCTCAAGAAAGAAATGAGATAACTTGGAATGTCACTGTGCTGCATTTGTGCTTTGATCAAGAAACAGTGAAAGACATCTCCAAAATCAGGATTCAGAAAGATAGAGAAGACAACCTTAGATGGAAGCTCGAGGCAAAGGGGAATTTCACGACAAAGTCTCTCTACAACAACTTAATCAGGAGGGGTCAACCTGAAAATTACCAGGAAATAAGGAAATGGGGGAGAATTTGGAACCTGCAGGTTATTCCAAGGATACAAACCTTTTTATGGAAGTGTGCACACTCAATTTTCCCCCTAAATGCTAGGATGGCACAAATTTTACCAAGAATAAACAGCTCATGTCCCATGTGTCGGACTCAGGAAGAATCTCTAACTCATCTTTTTATGAATTGTACTTTTACTTTATTTGTGTTATGTAACTTAGGCATGAGCATAGATATGGTGATGAACAATCAAGTTGAGTTTCAAGGTTGGTTTAATAATTTGTTTACTAGAACAGATATGGAAGAGAGGAGTAATCACACTTGGCCGGAATTTATGGCAGTAGTTCTTTGGGGTATATGGAAGACAAGGTGTGACCTTGTTTTCAAAAAGAAAAACCTAGTCCTCAGTGGACTGGAAATGTGATAACCAATATCATAAATAATGGGATGAAGTACAGAGATCATGAAGACCAGGAGGATGATATAACAATATCACACTCATCTGGTCTTACTCCAGTTGATAATGATGGTGTTAGGATCAACATTGGTCTAGTTTTTGGAAACAACAAAGATCAATGTGGTGTGGCACTAATAATTTGGAATAATACAGGTACTTGTATAGGAGCGAAATGCGTTGGAATCGCAGGAACAACAACAAAGGAAATAGAGGAGAAAGCGGCTTCTATGGCAATCAACTGGACACGACGACTGAACTTGCGCAGAGTACTGTTTCAGAGTGACAATATGAAAACCCTTGAAGTTGTTAGAGAGGGCATCATCAACACAAAAAATGATACACAAAGGTTGCATGCAGGCAACACGTCGAATTTTGAGTTATGTATGAAGGGAATCAAAACTCTAAATTTGATCCCAACTTTCGAAAATTTCTTTAGTATTAAGCTAGCGGCTCTATGCTTGGACCAGAACTTGTCAAGATCTTGGGATGAAAACGCTCTTTCACCTACTTTGTTAGATTTTCTAAATTCCCATGGCTAACAACTTTGTTTCGTAACCTCACGACTTTTGCCCTGGTTTATTTACTTAAAAGAAAAAAAGGGTAAAAATTGTAGATCAATTTTAATTTTAATAGTGCATACAAAGAGAAAAATGGTTGTGGTTAGGTCGTGTAAGTTTTGGTTTCATTTTTATATGATAAAGTTTAGGCAAAACGTACATATATAATTTTTTGAGACTTAAATACGTGCTACAGGCATACATGCGTTACGTTTGAAAGTCATGAGTGTGACTTGTCACCCAAAAAAGAAACTATGATTAACATATGAATATGTCACGGAATGATGATGTTGGCTTTAACAAATGGTAGGCCAAATCATAACCATAAGCTTTTATTTAAGTATGGTTGGGTTAGAGAATTTGGGATTCAAGCTCTGTAATATGATCTGTTCCACACGTGGTATGTTGAGATACAAATTAAAAGTGTGATCATTTAAGAGATTACACTTCTTTTCGTGTCACATAATGAGTGCACCTCTAGAATTATAATAAGCTTAATAACAAGGGTTTAATTTTGCATTAGATTTTGTAGACCCAAAGATAAATGTAGGCCAAAATCGCATGTCTGCTAATGGGGTACCATTTTGTTTGGGGGTGTACCAATCCCTTACCAAAATGTGTTTTGCCTTATATGCAATTTGGTACACCCCAAGCAAAATGGTACCCCCATTAGCAGCATTGCAAAATTGTCTAGTGCCAAAATAAATTTTACCATTCCCCAGATACGTGTTAGACTGGGAATCTATTTCCCAGCGTCTCATACAAATTTCAGCCTCATGCTCGGTTTGATCTTCTGATTAAACCATTATGGGAGTATGCTAACTGAAAATTTTCGTCGTTAAAGGACAAATCTTTGATCTTTTTTTTTTTGAATCGGGATTCATTGGTTATTGGAGTTTTTTTTTTCTTCGTGTTTTTTCTTTCACGGTATCTCTGATCTTCTTTTTTCAATTATGATTTGTTCATCCACATTGGATACAATTTTTCTTCTATTCTCTTTTCTCTTTTACAAATTTATTTCATCTTTTTTACCTTTTCTAGCACACCATGATGGAGTCTAAGGATAATACAATGGTTCTGAAATCGAATACGTTTGAGTTTACTTAGATAAGAAAGTGAAAACGAGGGGGAACCAAGTACACCACCAACATTTTCATTCGGCAACCTGTATGGACAAAATCTTAATACGGTTCCAAGTAGACCAACTTAATGATCCTTGAACAAAATTGTACAAAGAGTTCATATCTCTTTCTCTTACAATCAGAAAGTTCTAGACAATAAGTCTGTAAACCTGATATAACTGTAAGAGTACTTGGACGATTCCAAATATCAATATACAAGTTCAATCTAGTTGAATCCAATAACCGGATCAGAATTCTGCCAAACACGAAACTTGTTATTTATCTTTCAAGATACGAATTCTACAATATCAAGTTCTTATAATCGATCACAATCAATCCGGATTATATAACTACGATTGATTACGTACTACCTGTGATAATCTTATTATAAAGATAAACAATATAATGCAGAAAAGGAAAAACACAAGACACTAGAAGTTTTGTTAACGAGGAAACCACAACTGCAGAAAAACCCCGGGACCTTGTCCAGATTTGAACACCAAACTGCATTTATGTGTCTATTTTCTCAATTCTATATATTGTTAGTGCTCATCATTTTTGTACTTATTATGGTATTTTATGTCTTTGTAGGTGTTTTTAGAGAAATAAACTTTTGTAGAAAAATTGGCTCGAAAAGTGCTTTTGAACCTTCGGAGAAAATTACTAAAGGCACCCCAGAATTGTGTTAAAGGCACGCCGGGAGTTTTACTATTCACAACTCCAAAATTAGTACTTGCATTCCACAAATTGATATTCACACCCCAGGAATTGCTATTTGTACCCCTAATTGCTAAAGGGACACCAAAAATGGATAAGGGGAGGTCATCTTTTTCTCAAATTTTAATTTCAAAATTGGCGGGAAAAATGAGTTTAAACCTCCAGAATTAGGGTTGGAGATTCAACAACGGATTTCTTTTAGGATGGGCCCGTTATGGATAAACAGAGATGATATAGGTGGTTGATTGGGATGGAATTGGCTGGATAATCGAGTTTTTGAAAAACAGGGGAGTGGACTTTCACGGGTTCTTATTTGGTTTGATTTTTTATGATTCAATGAGACAACTCAAAAATGCGCGAACAGATTAGGAAAGAAGATTTTGCTGTGACTTGCACGGAAAGGAAAACAGAGATTAAATCGGAATTTCTAGGGTTGTTAAGGTGCATAAATCGGTTGGTTCGAGTCCCATAGAGGCTATGCAAGTTTAGACGAAGTTCTTGGAAGTTTAGAAGAGCACAGAAGGAGTAATCAAGATTTACATGAATTCATCTCTGTTGCTGCTGCTGAAGAACATGAAGAATATTTGAATTACCAGAACTGTCGTTAATTCTGCGATACTTGTCTTTTATCGTTTTCTGTAACTGTCAACTCCGCAACGCTTATAAACGTTGCAGATTTCCTGCATCACACTTTTTCTTCTTTTTAATCAAATTTTGAGCTATAAACCAATATTTTGAGCAAGTGATTAATATGAGTAGCTAAACCACTTAGTTGATGCTACGGGGGTAGACATTGTTCCAAGAAAAGTGGTATATTTATATTTTTAATGATTTTTCCAATTTCTTTTATGATTATTTGCCTTGAATAAAAAGTGACTTATGGATTACAATTGAGCAGTTGTGATTTATTTCATAGAGCATGCTTAGCCTAGGGTTTTTGATGTTCTATGCTTTCGATTTACAACTGTTACTTTGAAAAATCTACTTTTGCAACATATTAGAATCGTTTTAAAAGTAAAGAATTGTATGAATATTTAATAGATTGAACCACTCAATTGGTTAATGGTGGAATCCGAAGTCTCAGTGTTTTTACAATCTTGAAATCAACTTTAATTTAATTTGCTGTTTTAGGGTTAAAATTTAAATCTAAAAATCGAATCTTCATAAGTCTTGAAACGAACTTTTCTTATCATTATAAAAACCACATCAATTTTTAGCACGCCGACATGGACTTGTTTTTGGGTTTTAGGTTTTAGATTTATATTTCTTTTTCTTTTATTTTTAGTTAAGTTTAAGACTTTACTTTATATTATTATTTTCTAGATTTTACTTTGGTATTTTTGTTTTGTTTTTGGTGTGCAGGATTGACCCGAAACTAAAGTTGGAAAGTTGGACTTGATTACTATAAAAGGAGAAAACAAAAGATTTTATTTTTCAGAACTGTCATTTATTAGTTTCTTTATTTCCTTTTTGGTCTTGTAATTTTTTATTTTTTTAGTATTTTTTTTTATATTATATAAAAAAACACGTGCACACACCAATTGCATCTTCATAGACTGCCAGTTTAGGAAAACTCGTGGAATAGTAAGATGAACCCGTGTCGTGGGCCTTATGAGAGTTATCAGCTGAAATTCCACAAACTGAAACCTCGTACCTTTGACCAATCTTTGATTGTAGGTATATTTTGATGTGGTAACCTAAGCTTACCTAAATTAGTGAGCCTAGTATTTGCATGTGTACAGAATTTTACTGAATTCTTGTATGCCGGAACGTAAAAGAGACAAACTAGGTCGGTTTATTAGTGAGAAACCTAATAGTTCTATTTTAGGAAATAAGGATCTCGAATACCTTAATCTAGAGAACCCTGTTTTCGGAAAATTCAGTTTCGAACGTCCATCTTTTAATGAGAAAAGTACCTCTAGTACTCCGATAGTGTCAGAAATGACAACTATGAAAACTTTGTTGAATCCTATTATGGGACCACTCGTCCCTCGTGTATCAAGTTAGCTGACACGGAAACAAATTATGAACTGAAACCTGAGACCATACAGATGCTCTCAATATTTTTAATTAGGAAAAGAAAATGAAAACCCCTATTACCATGTTAGGGATTTTGAGGAAATTTGTAGTATTCTAAAAATTAAGAACATGGATGACAAAGCATTAATTGAAGCTTAGGTTATTCCCATTTTCCCTGAAAGATAAGGCCAAATATTGGATATATAGTTTGACTTCCGAGTCAATTGAAACATATGAACAACTTACATCTGCCTTTTTCAATAAGTTTTTCTATAAACACAATATATCGTATATTAGGACGCAAATCTACACATTTTCTCAACAAGAGAGAGAATCTTTGTATAGGTATTTGGAAAGGTTCAATGATTTGTTAACACAATGTCATCAACATGGATTAGAAAAAGTTAGGCTAGTTCAGATCCTTTATGAGGGTTTAGATTATTTGACGACAACCATGGTCAAATATCCGTGTACAGGTGGGTTTGAAAACCAAACTGTTGATGCCGCAATGAAATTTTTGAATGAAAATGCCGAAAAGACCCAACAATGGGAAAATAGTTAGGAACCCCAGAAAACAATTCTTCTAGGCAGAGGAAATGTTAATAGGATAGAAGGAAGTTTTGAATCAGATGCCAGAATTACAACAATAGCTAAAAGATTGGATGCTTTAAGATTGGGTCACAGTGGTGGTAGAGTAAAGCCTTTTTGGGAAGGCCAGACTATTGAAGAGCAAGCTAATGCTCTTTATAATAACACTAGATTTGATAACCATCAGAAGTTTGACCCATATTCAGAAACCTATAATCCTGATTGGAGAAACCATCCGAACCTTTGATGGTCCAAGGGCCAGAGTCAAGGTCAGTTTAGTAATTCTAATGCTCCCCCAGGTTTTGGCTATACTAAGAATCCTTCAGGACCAGCTCAGTTTCAGAATCAGTCAGATAAGAAAATCGCAAGTTTAAAGGAGTCTCTCGCGTCGTTAACTCAGCAAACTACAAAGTTTCAACAATAAGTATATAGAATCTACAAGCTAATAATAGGATATGATATGAACACAGTGAGGCTATTTTCGAGTTAAAACCCCAGGTTAGTCTGATAAATGAGTCTTTGAGAGAAAAAGGTAGGTTTCCTAGTCAAACACAACCCAACCTTAGAGGAGTTCATAAAATGGGTGTAAAACCATCAAATTATAAATGCAATTAGAACCCTTAGGAGTGGTAAGGTGGTATAAAATAAGGTAACCATGCCTGATAGTGAACACATTATAGTTTATCCTTTTGGACCATCATTGGATGAAGAGAATGATGAAGTCTCTAATGATGCCAATACGATCCCTGATAAGCCCGATTATGTGTCTAGAGCCCCATTCCCACATCTATTAGTACCAACCAAGAAGGAATCCAACTTTAATGACATATTAGAGGTTTTTAAGCAAGTTACCATAAACTTTCCTTTATTAGATGCAATTAGGAAGATTCCTGCTTATGCCAAGTTCCTTAAGGATATGTGTACACGAAAGAGAAAACTTAACGTCCATAAGAAAGTCTTTTTAGGAAGTCATGTAATTTCGAGTATCCAGAACACCACAACTCCAAAGTATAAAGACCCAGGTTCCCGTACCATTGCTTGCACGATAGGTAACTTCAGGGTAGAAAAATATTTACTTGACTTAGGAGCCAGTGTGAACTTACTTCCTTACCATGTGTACTTACAGCTAGGACTTGGTGAAATGAAACCTACTCAGATGACACTGCAGTTAGCTGATAGGTCCGTCAAAATTCCTCGAGGTGTTGTTGATGGTGAGTTTTTGACAAGGGCATTTGTAGTAAATTGGCCTTGCCCTAATTATAGAAATATAATGAAAGTCCCTGACCCGACATCAGGATTGAAGAATCTGTACTAAAAAAAATTGTGTTCCGCAAGAGAATCAATAAAGCGTATCTAATTGATGGACATAGTAGTCCTGTAGCTATTCTAAATGTGTATGTATACCAAATTTTAGGGCTTTCCCTAGCAAAAACGTCGTTATTTCATGTGCTCCAATATATACGCCTTTTATGCTATATAAATGACATTATTCATATTAGGATTTGGCGCCATTCTTAATCCAAGCTATTCTAGTTGAAACAAGAATCTCATTTCAATAGCCTTGGCCGAATTGAGGCCAAACCCTAATTCTCGGCCATGGCCTATTCACATCATTCACATGCCATAATCGGACAATATTGAGCCATAGCCAAACGTGCATTAGCTCAACCCCTGTGAAATGCCAAAAACATGCTACAGTGTCGTGCACACATTATAAAAGTCTATGGCTAGGATGAGATCCGACAATTTTGGTGTAGTAGCATTGGGCATGGCACGCCACTTCTAAGGTCACAACTTATCTGGCGCCATCACGGGCCCACAATATGCCACACGCCTCCTTGAGTGTAAAGTATGCCACTACAACTACCTGGACTGTAGGTTAACTTATTTAGCATGTGGATAAGCAATGGCTTCTCTCTTATTGGGCGCGGCCAAGGCAAAATACAATAAGCTGCTATAAAACTGCATCTTGCCGATCCAAGTGCGCCAAACCCTAATATGGTACTAAACCGCCATGCTATATGACGCCAATAGCTCCCTCTAGATCAAATTTTAGTCGTGGCAGCTAAAGCCAGGGACATTGAGCCATCTTTTAGGTCTCAGCTCATTAGGCCAATTATAGCGTCATTGCGGGCCGTGGCAGCGCCATTATAGGCCACTGCGCTATTTGCTATTTTATCGCCATGAATAAGCCATTCAAAGGTCAGCGATAATTTACTACTCCAATATCTCACGTAAAGATTATGGTCTGGAATATTTCTCTCCATCTTAGTTGTGGCATAAAGTGCGGACATGCTATGCCACTTTTACGCCATTGGCATACCATGCTAAATTATAACATCTTAACTGGCAACTAACGCGCCAAGACATCCTCTTGCACCTCAACAGAGCATGAACGCGCCTGTTGATGGGAGAAAACGATTTGCTGGTTTTATAGGAAAGTGAAGAGATGACCGTGCGGACGGAGACTCCTCGACCGAGCAAATTGCTTTAACATTTTTGCAAAAAGATGCACTGCACGGGAGTTCTTTGAGTTCGAGAGATCAATCTGTAGGACTCCATCCTAAACCAAGAAAATGGTCGTTCCAGAGTCAATTCGGTCACAAGAGGGGATGGGTCGATTTGTAGGAGGGAAGCTGAGAAGTGTGTGAGATCAATTTTGATCAAAGATTATGGATGTGTTGTGAATTCTTCCGTGAACTGTTGAGTTCGAAATAAGATAAGTTCTGATTGATTGAATGTTTGTTATGTTGAGAGTGATTGCTCATACGAGAATTATTGTGTAGATGAGAATTCTTTCTTGGACGAGCGTTCTTGTCCTTTCAATCATGAATTCAGAGACTCATTTATATTGCAAGAATAATAGACACATTGATCGTGTTAAAACCAGTTACTCATCGTGCAGAGACTTGGTTGATTATCCACCCACTACTTTGCTAACTCCTTTAACCGCTTGCATGACTTATTCACATTCTCATTGTGGGTGAACACACGTGCCGTAGGCCACCAGACCAAAACCCTAGTTAATATTCCCCCATTTGTGACACGATTGATGTCTCGTGATTGTGGAGTTTGCAAGGAAGACGTGTATTTAGTTAGTAAGTTATTGACTTGATCATACGATGAGTCTTGATATTGTTGAGTCGAGCATGATTGACGAATGCTCTATGATTTGTAGATTGCGCATGTCTGTTGAGACAGATGTGTAGTTCTCGAATGAAAGTTGATAGTTGAATCAACATGACGAATATTGACAGGCTGAGCAAATATTGCTCGTATGATGAATTGCTGAATATTGATAGTTGAATCAATATTATTAGTTTGAGAAAATATTGCTCGTTTGAGCAAATATTGCTCGTTTGAGGAATTATTAAATATTGATAGTTGAATAAATATTGATAAACTGAGAAAATATTGCTCGTTTGATGATTATTGGTAACGCGACCAAATAACATATTAATTTAAAATATTGATAGCTAGACCAAATATTATATCATAAAATGTTGACTGCTTGATCAACATGAAAATAGTGGTGTTTGAACCTGTTAAAAATTATGCTTTGCAGAGCATTCGGTTTAAAACCCTAATTTTGATCGATTGCTGATCCATTGATGATTTACTGAAAACCAACCAATGTGTGAGAGAGGGACCGGCTACATGGGATGATGGCCAACCATGTAGCGCCCAGATGCTCGAATGAGAAAGCACCGAAGTCCTTTGCGGACCAGTTGGGAAAGAATGATTATATGCTGGTTTAATCATTTATTGAAATAGTGCTCGTCTGAGCATTAGGTAATAAAACCTAATTATAGAGAGATGAAAGACCGACCAAGATGGCATGAAACCGGCCCTTGGTGGTCATAGGACCGACTGACGGTCGTTTAATGAAATTCCAAATTATTTGGAAAGAGTTTGAACCTAATATGAACAAATTAGGTCAAATAATGAAGATGTGTGGGACCGGCTTCTTGCAAGCCGAAGAGACGACCATGGTAAGTCAAGGTGACATACCCATGTCACCATGTTGCTCGTGTCTCAATTATGAGAATTTTGATATTTTATGACGTGCGTTCGAGCAACATCTTGGATTTTCAGAAGAGTTTGATCTTGACTGAAACTCTCAATTTTGCTCGAATGAGAAAGTAGGGAATTGCTCATGAGATTGATATTAAAATAATAATATTTTAATATTTACGTGAGAAGCCTAGCCGGTCATGTGACCATTTGACTTTTTGGCTTTTGACCGTTTGAGCAATATTTGAGAAAATATGGAAAAACCAGGGTTTTTTCTCAAACGAAAGAGTTCCATGAGATGAAGGAAATAATAATGATAATAAAATAAGGGATCATAAGGTGTGGGATCGGAAACGGCTAGTAGGCCCGGTCCCGTGACACCTTTCCCTATTTATTTTTCATCGTTTGAAGGAAATAAGGAGAAACTGAGAGTTTTGCTCAAACGAGGGAGTTTTCTCAAATGAAGGAGTTTTCATGAGATTAGGAAAAATAACAAAATAAGATAAAATAAATAGGATAGGCGTGGGACCGGCCATAGCGGCATGACCGACCGGCCGGTGGGCCCGGTCCTATAGGCGCCTCTTTATTATTTTATTATTATTATTTCTCTTCCCTAATTTGCATAGGTTTCCTCGTTCGTCCATTTGGGTGCTCGTTCGTGCATTATTGTTAAGTATACTTGCACCATTTTTTTGGGGCTTACTCGGTGGTGGTCAAGATACCCGTACGTTGAATATTTATTACTAACCCATGGAATTCTGCAGGGAAAAGCCATGAATTGAAGTAACAAAATATTATAAAGAACGTAGAATGTTTTCTAGGAATTCAATTAATGAATCTTGCGACTAGAAATAATTAATTGATTAATTGATGGCTCTGTACTAGCAGGCAAGCTGTCTAGGAGCATTATGATTATTCGAGAATTGAGCGATATGAGTTAGTTGAAACGTCATATTTATTATGAATATTAATTTTGTATAGTCAGGGAAAACATTTTACATCCTGGAGACGTTATCGCTCTATACTAGCAGGCAAGCTGTCTAGGACCCGTCCAATCTTTAAGATTCTATATAGTCAGGGAAAACATTGTTACATCCCGAAGACGTTATCACTCTATACTAGCAGGAAAGCTGTCTAGGAGCCGTCCAATCGTTTTCGATTCTAAATAGAAGTGAATACTGAAATTGTTCAGTTGCTGAAATATGCCATGGTCTCAATTGAGAGACTGTATATTCATGCATGCTCGAGAGGCAATACACTCAGTCATAGGTTTTTATGATGCTCTGAGAGGCAATACACTCTGTCAGAGGTTTTTATGGATGTTCTGAGAGGCAATACACTCAGTCAGAGATCATCGTGGCATGAGCTTTCATGCTTAAACGAGAGACATGGATCTAAATAGAAGTGAATACTTAAATTGCTCAGTTGATGAAATATGTCGTGGTCTCAATTGAGAGACTGCATATTCATGCATGCTCGAGAGGCAATACACTCAGTCAGAGGTTTTTATGATGCTCTGATAGGCAATACACTCAGTCAGAGGTTTTTATGGATGTTCTGAGAGGCAATACACTCAGTCAGAGATCATCGTGGCATGATCTTTCATGCTCAAACGAGAGACATGGATCTCAATACTCATCTGATTGCTGGATCAAGAATATGCAAGACTATGATTTTACGATTTTAGCCTTTGTCAAAAAACCACCATCAACAGCGCCATGATGCCATGGTTGGCCTTGGCCAAGATATTTTCACAACAGTTCCATGCTTGCAAATCATATGGCATATCAACGGCTGTGATTTATCCTAAACAAGATGAGATCCATAGTTCATCTAAAACACCTAAGAAACATCAAAATATATCACATGGGGGGATTTTTCATGGGGTATTGGTCGTGTGAAAGAATGTTACCGTATTTTCGATTTGCTCCAATGATGTCACGTACGAGCAATTGCCGAGATGAAGATCCTGATAACATGATAGAGCGTCGTATGACGAGCATGAATTGGTGCGGCACTGCTGATTTTGGTGATGGAACGTCTAATCTTGGTCGGTTGAGGATTAAAGGGCCCGGGCCCAAGAAAGGAAATCCTTGTGGAATTAGGTTTTGGAAATAAATTTTGATATAAAAGGGATAAACATTTTTTTTTTAATTTCTTCTTCACACGACCGACCACCCTTCTTCCTTCACCTCCCTTCACGTCCGAACAGCAGAGGGGGAGAGCAAGATTTTTTTTTGCTGGAGCCGCCACCGGCCGGCACCGACCATGTACGTGATTTTTTTTTCTTTGTTGTTTCATGAGTTGTTCATGCTTTATTCATGTTAAAAATTATATATGTATATGCATATATGTGGACGTGAGTTTTTCACAAAAAACCCTTGTTTTAAGAACGGACGTTCGTCGTTCTTTAGTTTAAGAAACGAATAATAATCCCTAACTTAGGAGAATTTTTTTTGAAATAAACCAGTGTTTAGTGATAAATTTTTTGTTTACGAGCTTTCATGAAAACCAAAATTTTATTTTGATGTGAACATTTTTCACAAAATTGGAATAAACCCTCGTTTCAAAGACGAATGCTCATACGAGGGAATTTTTTTTTTTTTAATAGAAATACGTGAGTAATTCACGTTTTATATATTATTTTTTTTGAAATAAAAAATTGATTTTGAATAATCATTAAAAGTAGACAATTATAAATGATGAAATACTGTCTTGGCATGAGCTTTCACAATTCGATAGTGGTTATTCACAGAATGAAAAATTAGTGGATGTTCACATAGTGAAAACTATGTTCACGGTTTTATGAAAATCAAGTTTTGATTTTTGAATAATGAGTTTTGCTCGTGTTTGCAGGTTCGAAGAAACGAGCAAGTTTTGAAGTATTAACTCTTGTATCACAATCACTACTGTTAGTGGAATCGTAAACAGGTAAGAGTTGGAAAGTTACCATTTTGTAGACGTTGATGTGAGCATCCTTATTATTTCGTTGTGTTTGAATTCCACTGCTTGGATGAAATTTGCACCTACGAATGGCATACTGAAGTAGAAATGTTGTATGGATGTCACAGCTACTTTGCAGAGATGTCGAACGATGGTTATGAATCTCCTTTAATTGACGAAGAGGAATAACCGTGACTAAGAGCACTCCAAACACGGATGACGCTGCTTCAATCGATGAAGAGGAAGAATCGGTGATCAAGAATACTCCAAACGCAAATGACGAATTTTTTGTAGTTCAATATAGACCCGAAAAACATCCTCCAGGCTCTTCATTTCGTCTTCTTGTCAATCCTAGGGACATTACTCAGAAGAAATTAGTATCTCCTCGAGCGATAATTCTATTCGGTCTGCAAGGAGGACATTATTCTTCTTCACTTATAGAGTTTAAGCTTTCTCGAAGACCTTTAGCAGAATTTTCTGGATGGGCGAGACATATGCTGGGTTACAATCATGTCCGAGCTATGTTGGATCAGGCACAAGTGACAAGGGCTATCCAAGCAGCTGGAGACTTGTTTATTTATCACGATGTGAGTGGTATGGTAGCTTTGCTCGCTCGCTGGTGCGTTCCTACTCACACTTTTATATGCAGATGGGGAGAGTCTACCATCACTTTGGAGGATGTGGTTGCTTTGTTGAACCTTCCAATTACGGGTAATCTTCTTGAAGAACTTTCAGCGGAGGAGACTGCAATGTCTAACATCTTGACAGCTAAGATGGACGACCTTAATCCATTATCCAATAAATTTTGTTATGCTCAATGGTTAAGGTATTGGTGGCCGAGAGATAGAATTCCTGACTGGCCCGTCGATGGTACATTAACCATTGCGGATTTCTTGTGCTTGTGGCTGTCCAGAGATTTACTTGAAGATAGTGGAAACTTGCTGAAGCCATTTGTGATTCCTTTTGTTATTAAGATGTCTCAAGGTAAGAGAATTCCCATCGGTAGTCTGTTCTTGGGTTCGCTATACTCCAATTTAGACTCCTTAGTTGTAGACTCCAGCATCTCTAATGGTTTTATGAAAATTGAATCTTATGTCAATTCAATGTTTCTCCAAGCCTTAATGTGGGAACGCTTTAAGAATTATGCACCGATTCCTCGTAGTGTCTTGCAAGGACCGAATGTTGATTCTCGTCATGCTCTCTATGAGAAGGATAATGCCAGGATTATGCGTTGGTCCACAAAACAGCCTCGACTCAAGACACGCCTCATTGATATGTTAGATAACGAGTCTGAATTTAATTTTCGTTCGTGGATATCGGTACCTCCTCATGTTTCTCAGTTAATTACTTCCAATGTTGCTGGAGAAAATACTACTTTGGTGTCTGGTACATACCTGAGTATTGGTGAGAGATCTTTCATGCTGAGTTGCACTCCTGGTTATTTAGTATCGGTAATACATGGAGAGTTCCTTGTGGAAGAATATAATATTGACAGAGAAGCACGCCAAATGGGTCTTGACCAGTGTGTTCCGAACATTCAAAAGAATAAACCATCAGTTGAGCAACTTAAGACTCGTTTGGATTGCACATACTCGAATGGACTTGAGTATTTTTTCCTTGCTCTGACCGAGCCACACATGGAACTCCGGGTTATATAGGCTTATGGACCCAACAACTTGAGTGCCTCTATGACTTTGTAATGGCTGCTCAGACCCCCTCACAAGAACTTCCTACTGCTGAGATGATCTCCACTCGGCCGAGATTGAAATATCCTTCTGGCGGCGATAAACGAAAAACACTTCCAGGATGTTCACCAGTAAGTATTCTTCTTATGATTTTGTAAAGACATGATAATTATATCTTAATCATTTCATTAACTTTAACATAGGATGGTTGTGCTGTGAGACCTTGAATTGATGTGGAAGACATGAGAGTTATGAAATTCTTTTTCAAGAGGGAATAAGAAAAGAATGTATCAGAAAAGAGAGATGACTGTAAGGAACCAACGATTCTCTATTCTTAAACAACCAATTGCCTCCGTACTGAATCAACATTTGATAGACTATCCATCCCGTATGAGCATTCGGTACTTGTATCAGTGAGGTTCTGTGGAAGAGTGATAGGGTCACCAACTACTGAGGATCTGATGTAATTTTAAATAGTGGTAAGAATGGGTTCGTTCAGATTTGTGAAGATTCGAGTTTTTTAAAATCAATAAAAATTATATACAAAAATAGTACAATTGGTGCAAGAGGTACTGGGACTAAGGATTTAATTTTTAGAGTGAAAATAACCAAGACACTAAATTCCACTATTACACATGAATAAATGATGATAAGAATTCCAAAACTCTAATTATTTTTAAAATATCTTTTTCTTAATTCACAAATTATCAAGCATATTCTCAAACATTAATTGTATCCCTTAAGCATAGATTATCTAACCAAAGAATAACCTATCTAATTGAATCACAACTAATTAGGAAAAATTATGCAAATAATTAAAATTCTGCAAAGCTTTATAAATTGCAAAATTAGAGAAAAGTAAAATAATTACCAATTATTCATGCAACAATAGCTTCCTCCATGTCTTGGTTACGTGAGAATTAGCTCATCATTATCATGGAAATATGCTCAAAATTCATCTTTATTATTGCTCAAAAATGGTTCACAAATGATGAAATAGGAGAAAATTGACAAAAACCGGGTTTGTAACACTTCTGTTTGTTACAAACTGAGCTGTTACAGAGAACGATAAAAATGAAGTGTTGTTAACACTGTCGCATTACGACCCTCATCCTTGTGTCGCTGTCACTGTTGAAGAACGACGGTTACCTTGCGTCTAATGTTCTTCGCGTTTATCAGCAGCAGCAGCAGCAGAAAATGGAGTTTTCCTGCAACTTGATTTCTCGACTCTCTGGTTCTTCTCAGCTCCCCAAACTCTCCACAACCTTTCCTTGTACCTGTAGAAATCTATTTATACTCCTAATCCTCATTTAATCCGGCCATATCTCCCAAATAATCTTCATTTATCAATATTATTCTCCACGGCTAAAATTTCCATTTTTTGATCTTCCACGCGTTCTCAGCTGTCAAACTTCGTTATTTATCTTCTTCATGAATATTTGTAGTGCAACACACTCGAAACTCATGCATTACATGCCTCAAACTCGTGTCAAATTCACTTGAACCCGTGAAAACTTGTGTCCACTGTTTTGGATTGAAACACGTAATTAAGCCAAATTTGATCGGAAACAACACCCATACCAGCTTTCTATAGTCATATCACGTCTACCCATTAAGTTTCAGTGATTTAATCTCACTAAATCACGTCCAAAAATCCAACAGAAAATTCTGCAGAAAAATGAATTTTTTTCCCGCCAAAAATATTTTTCAAACGATGAAGGTGAAGTGCCCTGAATCCAAAACGCGGGTGCCTTTAGCAGCTCGGCTGCCTTGGGGGTGCCCTTATCCATTTTTAGGGTGCCTTTAGTAATTTTGGTGGGTGCCTTTAACATTTTTTTCTGGGGTTTTTCCAACACTTTTTCGGGATTCTTCCGGTGTATTTCTGGGGTGCTTCCGCTGCATTTCTGGGGTGCCTTTAGTACTCTATCCTGGGGTGTAAAGCACCACTTTACGAGCCAATTTCGTCGCAAGAGCTTATTTCTCTAAAAATACCTACAAAGACATAAAACACCATAATAAGTACAAAAATGGGTACTAATAATATATACAATAGAGATAAAAATAGACACATAAATGCGTCTATCAGGATCCCCCCCTAATCTGTTCTCTTTCTCATGCTCTTTATGAACAAGAAGATCCATACGACCTATACGTCATCCATACCTACAAAACTGGTCAAGCACATCATTTAGTGCTTTCTAATAGAACCACTTTCTCCATTTCAAAGAACGTTAAAAAAAGGAGATCTTGTAACTTACAGACTTTAATGCCAAACGTTATAAAAAGGAGATCTTGTAACTTACAGACTTTAATGCTCTATACAAAATTGAGTAAAGCGAAGCTTTCAAAGTGGACCCTAAAAATATTACATTGATTAGCTGGGCCAACCCAATAGTAGTGAAGCTTGCCAAAACTTACTTTGTCAATGGAAAGAAACATCTTCTATTTTCTCTCGAAGTCTTCATCTAACACTTCTGTCAATCCTGCACGGGTAATGCCTTGTAAGAAGGACATAATGCTAACCCATGTTCTCCACGGTCAAGGAAGTATCGTTCTTTAAAGAATGAATCCTTTCCGCAATAGCACTCGTTTCCATTTGCCTGTTAGCTCTACCTTTTATGAAGAGTCTCTATGTGCGTAGTTCAAGTTTTCGCCCCATTTATCAGGGACTTTTTTGGTTGCTTTTGGTGGATCGTTGCTTGCTAGGTTGGATTGGAACTCTCTTCTCGATCGTCTGTGGTTTCCGCTAATATCTTGGTCATCTAACTAAGGAGAACCGATCCTTTCCAGCAATGGGGCTTAGGGACCGATATGATTATTGGTTTAGGTAGGGAGGCCGGCCTACTAAGGGCACCCTATAGAGATTAGTGCGTGAGACCGCATTCCACAACATTGAGTACTGTTATTGGTGATAGTGATGCGTCGGAAAACCGACTTTGTTTTACCGCAAGTGCACGGTATCCGAATTGTAGACAACAACAAATGTGGTTCGATCCCACGAGGAGTGTAAACTACTTCTAACTAATACAACTAACTTTCTAATCAATTCAAGAGAGAGTTTTCTGAATCTTATACTAAGAAATAAACAAATAAATTGGATGCAAACGGAAGTATTGAAGTGACAAACAAGATGAGAAAAGGTTAAGGATCCGGGAATCCTTCATAGTCTAGGTTTTACTCATGTTCTTTCACAAGAGTCTCTATTTTACTCATGTAAAGTTGCAACACCTGGCTACTTAGACATGTATGTCGACTAAGGATTGTTTGATCTCGACCTAAAAGTAGAAATCCCAGACACTGTATATACTTCGCATACAAAGTTAAAGAAAGCTTATTAATCTATAATCAATCAGGTCTCAATGGGATTGCATATAGCTTACCTATGTAATATACTTGTCATAAAACATGAAAAGATCTATAAGAACAATCAACCAATATGAGATTCTCAAACACAAAATAAGGCTTTCGATTTAAAGAAACTCTTGTTCAAAAACACAAATAATCTAGCTATAAGTTCATCCTTTCACCCTAACAATAGTTTAGCAAGTCATCGTTTTCTCAAAAACCATCAAAATTGATAAAGGAAATAACAAGCTAAGCATAGCGAAAGAAAACTTAAACCTAGTTTCTTCCCTGTCGACAGCCTCCTTTTGAGTATGTATCTGCTGAAATATATAAGTAACCGAGCAAGTATTGCAAAAGCCCGATCCAAACACATAACCCAACTTCCAAATTCTGGCCATAACCAAAGTCCGACCACCCAACAGTTTCCCATCTAGCCACAGCTCCCAATTTCTATTTGCTTTCCGTTTCATTCTTGTTACCTCCATTGTCCACTGATTGCCAATAGCTCATATACAAGTTTGGCCACAGCAACAACTTTCTATATCCATGGTCCTCTACAGTCCCGGCCATTACTCAGCAAACCAAGACCTTCTCATATGAGTTCATAATCAACTCGTCTTCTTCTCCCTGTAATCTCATGATTCCCCATTTTCAGTCCACAGCAAAATCAAATTAGTTAACACATGAACCACCTCAAAGCTCATCTTCACATCACGGCAAAACCCCAATTTTAACTGTCGTTATTGTTAACAACATCTCCTTTCTTCAGCTGTTTTGCAACTCCAACAGATTCAATCACTACAACAATTGCTTCCATCATCCGATTCCATGTTGTTGTATCCCCACTCATGCCACCAAAGATCGAACCCACTAATTCCTTTCCCTCTTGTTTCAATTGAAGCTTGATTTCATCCATCTCCATTAACAGTAATCCATTTTTCTCATCCATTCTTCACTGTCAACTGCCCTCCAATCCTCAAGAACAGATACACTTAGATTCAATCTTCAGATCACATGGAATAACCCCAAAATTTATTGACGTTGCTGTTGTAGAAGCCTCTGTGTCGATCCATGAACTCACACTGAAATCCTCCATTTTCACGCCACGACAACCATCACTGCCTGCAATTTGCCGAGATACAGCAGCGAATGGCAGCTACTAGTTTCACCTCCTTTGCAAACAGCTCTACTAACCCCAGATTGTATCTAAGATACCATTGAATCACAGTAAACTCCCATCTATTCGCTTCCCTCATCAGCTGATTCTGTGCAGTCACAAGAAGATGAGATCTCAACTGATTCGGCTGAAATTTAACCCACAACAGCCCCAATTCGATCCCTAAACAACCATTGACTTTCACCATCTCTTCCCTTACTACCATCGATGCCTTTATTTACATCTCAAATGAACGGAACGGACCACAACATTTCTGCCTAACCTAGCTGCTCAAATTCATTTTGGTAAGATGAGAAGATGTTGTTCGAGAGCCTTCTCTTTAGATAAGAAAACCAAATACAGAATTGTTGTGGTGGGAGAAACGACACGTCTCACTCTCTTTATCCCACTAGTGGGCTTTCAGTGCTCTGTCCATGAGATGTAGACTAGGCAGTCCATGAACTCTCTCCCTTGGTGCCAGAAGTGATTGAGAGATACCAGGCCAGCCACTTTGGTCATTTTCTGGTACGGTGATCGGATTTCCTTGGTATTCCTGTAAATGATTTAAAACAATATTATTAGCTAAAATATCGAGACCTAGCTAGTATAAATGTGGGTATAAAAGTGTCGCACTTGCGTTCTTATCAGGTGGTTAAAAACCCATCTTATTTCATTGAATAAGAGCGAACAAAAGCCCGCTCAAGGGCAGAGCCGCTTGTAGTAGTCGAAAGGGTACGCGGGGAAGGCCCTCAGTAAATAGAGTCGGCGCGAGCACAGTGTTTCTGTCCAGGAACAGGAAGCTATTCGAATTTGGATCTTGACATGTCGGTGCTTTTTAACCGTAGGCATCTTGCCAGGAAGTTGGTGGGCTCATCAGGAACCTATTCGAATTTGGATCTTGACATGTCGGTGCTTTTTAACCGTAGGCATCTTGCCAGGAAGTTGTTGAACCAAGCGTGGACTAAACTCTTTCAGCTAACATGGATATCTGATCGCCCTTCTGTACGATGGCTCCCATCCGCCCAAAGAAGTTTGTTCTTTACTTGATAAAGCCGCGAAATGAATGTAATCCTGACTGCGAGCAAGACGGGAAGTTTGATCGAGGAGAGGTGGAAGAAAAGGATATTTCCTAACATTAGGGTCACCTGACCAGAGGAAATTTCGAATGGCTGTTTCACACTGAGTAAGAATTTTCCTAGGCCATTTGTAAACTGCCATGGTATGGATTGCATAGCTAGTAAGCCAGCTAAGGAACTGATCAACGGGCTTTCTATAACACAAGCTTCCATTTCCCAGAGCAGAAGAAAGCCGAATCGAAAGAGAAAGAATCTTTCCCATGTCTTTCTTGGTTGGACAAATCCAACCGGTCATTTCTTATAAGTCTTTCTTTTTGCATAAGTTTATTTATTATTATACAGACCATACTTACATATGATAAAATAAAGACTTCAATTCAATGATCGAGATTGAGACTGAAATGCATATTCTTTCTCGATTGACATCGAGAAAAGGAACAGCTACTACTCGTCTAACTGTCGGAGCAAGTGAGGAACCGAACGATATAGAAAAGGAAAGAATTCTATCCATATGATGCGTACTTGAATATCTCAACCTAGGACTAAGCTTCGACAGTCTTGGTGAATATGAAATACTTGGTATTCTTAATCACCTTGGTTTCTAGGTTAGGCTGGATCTACAGGTACATCAGATCCTGAGCATTTAGTATGTGCAGGATTCGTTATCACAAGTGGAAGTAGCCTTGAATATCCCACTCCAGCAAGTATCTTTCCAGTGATCTAATCCGTGAAAATAGAGGGGTTGAATAGGGGTGAAGTGAAGGGCTATCTGACCCAATCACCCTATGTTGTAAAGGGGGCGAGGCGAATAGCAAGCGATAAAACAGGCTCGTGTACGAAAGCACAGGGGCTGCTAATAGACTCGTGACATCCATGTACCGAGTCGTCAAAAAAGGGAAGCATGCAGTAGCGAAAGCGCGATTACGCATTTTTGGAAGACAGCGAGACTTGTAGTTCGTCATCATAAGTAAAGAAAGGGCTAGCCATTCATTAGAAAAGTTAGGTTTCCAATCTCTGTGAACAGTTCCTTTCTCTCGGAAATAGCAGTAAGCCTTCGGGGTGGAGAATCCAGAAGTAATGATTACAGGATGATACCGAACACCGTAAAGTCCCCAGCTGTCTCTTTGGTGAGTTGTTAGTGATTTTTCCACCATGACTTTTTCTTGTCCGCTTAATTAGGATCAAAACAAATATTTGTTAATTTGTTTCAGAGTTTTGCTCCATCAAGCATTGACGTTCTTCGACTCGTTCCTGGGCAAGCAACTCATGAATCCAGTACCACCGATGAGGAAGAAGTTGATGTAAGTATTTTCCTTGTACGATCAATTATGGTATTTGTCGAATGAGGTAGTAATGATCGTTGTTGATATATCCAGGAGGAGATCACCATGGAAAATGAAAGCACTAGTGATGCCCATTCGTCTTCGGAAGGTGGTGATGAAGAAAATTCTCAAGGGGCGGAACCGAATGAAGATAATAACGCTCTTAATGGTGTCGCCGGCAATATCGACCCCTCGAACAATTTAGAGACCATTCAAGTAAGTGTCCATCTTGTACTTTCTTCATAGAAGTATAAAATTGCTGATTTGTGAATGATTTAATGCAAATCCATATGAATAAATGAAAAGTTTTGCCGAAATACGTCACCCGAAAATTCAGAATTCAGCCTTTTAGTAAAAATGTTGTAGAATCTCCATCCGACATCATATTTTCACGATCTACCCCAGTTTTCTTATGCCCATAAAATTTCCTAGCTTTAACATGGAATATTTTTGAGTTTTAAGCATGTTTAGGGGTTGAAATTGATGAAACAGTAGAGTTCCAGGAAGTTTTCAGAAAGTTTTCAGCTGTCATGTTGCTCGATGTTTTGGCCACATCTTTTTTCTCGATTATCCAATCGCTATGAATTTTGGATATGTTGTAGAGGTTATACATACAAAGAGAATTACATATGACGCAACCTTAGATTCCTTACCAATTTATCCCAGATCATCGTCTTATACAGGGAAGTGTAAAATCACTTCAGGCCGCTTGTTGTAAAACGTTTTTTTTGTACCTTTAGGCCATTTGCTTGCGTCTTGGATGCATAATAAAGAACTTAGATAGTGTTATTTCACTTACATGCTGTATTTTATGATTGCCATTTGAATTCCATGATTGAAGCACTTTGACTCGTATATTTGCCCTATTAGGTGCGAAACAATGATGTTGAGGATAACAGAGCTAATATTGATGATACAAGCAACGTTGTGGATCAAAGTGGTGACACAATCATCTCTACACCTCAAGATCGTGAGGATGTTATTACTGAAGCTATTGAAGAGACCGAAGTTCAATTCACCATTGCTCGAGAGATATAAGAGACTTTTCCAGAGATAGTAGAAACTGTTCCCACGATTGAGAATCGTATAGTGGTGCACAAATACCCTAATGCAGGGGTTGCTCTCGTTCCTCCATTTAGCGAGCCACTCCTGTATCATGAAATAGTTGGTGGACTCAGCGTCCCCATTGGATATGCTAGTTTATATCAGAAAATATGGGAATGATATGGTCACATCGTTGTCACCAATGATCCCGATCGTGTTTATTTCTTGATAATGCAGGTAGTAGCCATCTTGTGTGTTATAGATGATATTCGAACCAGAGCTAGAAATACTATGACCAAAGATGTACTTTTTGATTGGGAGTACAACTTGGACCATTCTGAGGAACTGGGTTTCAATGTGGGATGGCTTCGTGAAAGAATTGAAGTCATTAAAGAAGCAGTCGAGAAGAATGTACCCTTGCAAATGATGCTGTGATGGAGAAAGAGGATAAGATCGCCCAGTTGATTGAAGAATTGGAGTTGGAGAAAACAGCCTTGCGAGACCTGGAGATTGCAGAGGAGCGAAAATCTTTCTTTGCTGATTTCCTTTAGTTTCCTTTTCATGATTCCTTGAACCTTGAACTTCTGAGAGACGAGAGGTTTTATTTTTTGGTTTTTATTTTCTGGTTGTTTTTGGATAAGTGAATGGTTGCATGGATTTTCTTTTGGGTGTGATAGAGATTTTCTTTAAGTAAATGAACTTTGATTAGTTACTGAATTCAAGCACTGAATGCAAGTATTGCATATGTTTTGGAGGAATTGAAAATATAGTGAAAGAAAATCCTAAATGCCAAATCCAAACGTCCTGAGTGTTCATGTCTCAAACACCCAATACCTCAAACGTCCAATATTCTCAAGCGTCAAAAACCTTGAGCCAATTCTCGTGTATCACTGCCACGTTCGCCTTGCCATCCATGTTGACTAATTTGTAGTATCCTCCTGCCACGGACTTAGTGATCATGAAAGGTCCTTCCCAGTTGGAGTTTCTTGCAGAATGAAGATTGCGCTTAGTTGCCTTGAGAACTAGATCTCCTTTATGGAACTTGTTAGGCTTGATTGTTCGTGCTCTGAATATCTTTTGCTAGTTTGGCATTCCTTTTTCAGTGGGATTCCATGCTTGTGCATGCGTCGGAGCTTTCCAATTCTGTGGCACATATGGACACTCGCGCAAAGGATAATACCCAAGATATTTCTTGTTATGTTTGGACATTGTTTCAACAATAAATGTCTCAGAGAAGTTCTCAATCCGGAGAGGTTCCAGATTTAACCACTTAGTAAAATATTGTTGTGGTGAGGCTACCCATTCATAGCGTCTTACAACAGCAGAGTTGCTAGCAGGATTGAGTTCCCGGACTAGGAGAGCATGTTTGAAAATAGATGACATGGACGTATGAGGAGGAATGAGACTTTCCTGAGTGTGGAATCTCCTGATAAATGTGAATGCATCTTCTTCAGGCTCTTGTTTCAACTCCATTAGAGTTTGGAATTGCTCCAAATGCTTTGTTGATGGAACATCCGTTGAATCTTCTGAATCAGAGCTTTCCTCGTCTAAGAGGGATGTAAGCGTATCATCAGTAGTCTTCTTTTCAGCATGAATCCACGTTCGTCCGAGAACCATGCCGTAGCCTAGATCTTCCCGGATTATGTAAAATTTGGTTTCTGTCTAGGTTGAATTTTCTTTCATCTTGAGAGTAATGTAACCATAAGCATCTCTGGGCGTTCCTTCATCATATGTGATTGAAATGGGAGTATGAGTAGCTTCTTGTCGCGTGATACCAGCGGCTCTGAGAGTTTTCAACGGGATGACATTAACAGCAGTGCCAACATCAATCAATGCTTGCTTGAATTCGTTTCCTTTGAGATGGACCGTGGTGAAAAGTCCCCAGTCATACATATCCTTGTCTGTGACTGGAGGTTCAGGGAGTGTCTCCTGAATTGATAAACACTTCCCTGACACGATGTGATTCAGTGCAGCGAATATGTCTTTCCTTTGATCTTTTAATAGGTACAACAATTCACAGGCATGCTCGATTAAAGATTGAACTGCTTCCTTGACAGGTGGTTCAGAGAGAGTGGAAGTCCTGATCAGGAGAGGGTCTCTGTGTACTCTTTCAGTCCCCAGGTTAAGCTCTCCTGATTCGACATTTTCTTTGAATATGCGCTTCAAAATATTGCAGTTACTTATGGGATGATTGATGAACCTATGAAAGCGGCAATAACGAGGATTCTCCATGTCCTCTTCAGTTAGTTCTTTCCTGGCATATGGTAATTTGATTGCACCATCTTGGATTCAGACCTCTAGCAGTTCGATCACCTTTTCAATGGGAAAAGGGAAGTCAGGCTCCGCTTGACCATCTTCCGTGCGCTGGGTTGGGGCTTGTGCGTTCCGGGTTTGATCATCCTTCTTTTGTGCTTTTGGAGGGGCTGGATAAGCGTGCTTGTGTTGTGCCTCGGCTTTCCGTTTGCTCCCTTCTGCAACAACATTCATGGAAGGTTGGAGGCTATATTGCTTGTTACCTCGTGTTTCCGGTGGTTCCAGTAAAGTAGGTACGGTAGTTGCTGATCGTTTGGACGCTTCATGAAGCTCTGAGAAAGTCTGGAACCGAAGATTTTCCAGTAAAGATATGTAGACCGGCATCATTCCGTTTATGCACAAGTCTACGAGTTGCTGTTCTGTGACATTTGGATCATGACAGTCAAAAGCCTGGACTCTGAACCTTTTCACATAATCATTTGGATGTTCATTGCTCCTTTGAAACATCCTTCCCAAATCGGAAAGAGTGACTTGTTCTGAGACGAAGAAGTACTTTCTGTAGAAAGCGTTGATCATCTCTCCCCAATTGGAAATGCTTCCTAATGCGATGTTATTATACCAGCTGTATGCTCTGCCTGTCAGAGACTTTGAAAATTTCTTCAGACGAACGACATGATTGTGGTCATGCTCGCCTAATGACTTCAGGAATCGAGAAACATATTCTCGAGCATTGCCTGTTCCATTATAAAGTGTGAACGTTGGAGAAGTGTAACCTTTCGGAGGAGGTATTATCTGTGTAGCAGCAGGGTATGAAGGTTGGTGACGATGGAAAGATGATGTCTTGTGTTTTCCTCGATCCTCCAAAAAGCGTTCCAGGTCTTCACGAGTGATGAAACTTGCGGGTTCTTTTGCTGGTGGGTCATCTGCAACCTTGTGGACTTCATCTACGACGTGGATTTGAGAGCATTCAAGATCAGGAATCGATGATGTTTCCTTGGCTTTTCCTTTCTCTAGTCGGCATTGATCCTTAGTTTGTTCAGACGATATCTTGTCCGTGAGAGTTTTGAGATAAGTGCATAAACTTTTTCTGTGTTGCATCTATATCAGTTTGATTTTTTGCGAGAACCTCCTGAACCTTCATGAGATCAGCTATGGTAGGCGGATTTTCTCTGATTTCTTTAGGTTCCCGGCCGAAGAAAGGATTGTTGATGGTGTCAGTACCATCGCTTGCAGGAGTGATCACTGGAGCACCAGCATTCAGAGGAGTAGTATTGGCAGGTGGCGTGACATTGCTGGCTGGAGGAGTGGTATTAGCGGTACCACTAGAGCTTGCAATGTTAGGGTTGGGTGTTGAACCCGGGTTGGTCACTGAACCAGACCTAAGATCGACCATCTTTGACGAATTAAGATTGCAACCGAGAGATTAATCTCCCACTGTGGTCGCCAATCTGTTGATGGAAGAAAAAAATTAGCCGGTTTTATAGGAAAGTGAAGAGACTACCAAGCGGACGGAGACTCCTCAACCGAGCAAATTGCTTTAACCTTTTTGCAAACAGATGCACTGCACGGGAGTGCTTTGAGTACAAGATATCAATCTGTAGGACTCCGGCCTAAACAAATAAAATGGTCGTTCCAGAGTCAATTCGGTCACAAGAGAGGATGGGTCGATCTATAGGAGGGAAGCTGAGAAGTGTGTGAGATCAATATTGATCAAGGATTGTGGATGTGTTGTGAATTCTGCCATGAACTGTTGGTTTCGAAATAAGATAAGTTCTGATTGATTGAATTTTTGCTCTGTTGAGAGTGATTGCTCAGATGAGAATTCTTTCTTGGACGAGCGTTCTTGTCCTTTCAATCATGGATTCAGAGACTCATTTATATTGCAATAATAGTAGACACATTGATCCCAGTAAGTGTGACGGTTGCTGGAGTGAAAGAGTGGGAAATCGTGTTAAAACCAGTTACTAATCGTGCAGAGACTTGGTTAATTGTCCACCCACTACTTTGCTAACTCATCTAACCGCTTGCACCACTTAATCATATTCTAATTGCGGGTGAACACACGTTCCGTAGGCCACCATACCAAAACCCTAGTTAATATCCCCCATTTGTGACACGATTGATGTCTCATGATTGTGAAGTCTGCAAGGCAGACGTGTATTTAGTTAGTCAGTTGTTGACTTGATCAAACGATGAGTCTTGTTATTGTCGAGTCGAGCATGATTGAAGAATGCTCTATGATTCGTGGATTGCGCATGTCTGGTGAGACAGTTGTGTAGTTCTCAAATGAATGTTGATAGTTGAATCAACATGACGAATATTTACAGGTTGAGCAAATAGTGCTCGTATGATGAATATCTGAATATTGATAGTTGAACCAATATTATTAGTTTGAGCAAATATTGCTCGTTTGAGGAATTATTAAATATTGA
Source organism: Papaver atlanticum (assembly GCA_023531105.1). Lineage (NCBI taxonomy): Eukaryota > Viridiplantae > Streptophyta > Magnoliopsida > Ranunculales > Papaveraceae > Papaver > Papaver atlanticum. The sequence continues at coordinate 2,407,262 of JAJJMB010014053.1, forward strand.
TAGTTGAATAAATATTGATAAACTGAGAAAATATTGCTCGTCTGAGCAAATATTGCTCGTTTGATGATTATTGTGCAAGGAGAAGGAGCATCCCAGGTGGCAGGAGCATCTCATAAGAAATGAGAGATACTCAAAGAAAAAGATGCAACTGAGACAAGCGAGTAAGAGATGTCTGAGATACAAGATGAGCAAGACGCGTCTATTAAGAAGCAACAAGAATTGCGCGGATGTCTGAAGCGGGTAAGGGAGCAGAGCATGACGACTGTCAGGACGGTCGGCACGAAAAGCACCATTCAGGGTATGACGGAAGACGCGATTGCAAAGTACTTAGAAACTAATTACCGGGTGACAAAGCACGACGCCTATGATTCGCTGGAACCACCATACTCTGTAGAAGTTGCCGACTACTTGTATCTTGAAGATTACACATCACCAAAGTTTAAAACATATGGAGGAAAAGGAAATGCGCGAGAACTTGTGAGTCACTTTATATCAGCAATGAATGCGTATGCTCAGGAAAGTCTTTGTATGAGAGAATTTCCGAAGTCACTTATGGACAACGCCTTCACCTTGTACGACAACCTGAAACCTGGAAGTATCAGCTCATGGCCCGCCATGGTGCAACTCTTTTTGAAGAAATTTTATTCTGCACAAAGAAGGGTCACGGAAATAGATCTGGGAAGGTGTACCCAACGAGTAGGAGAGGAGATAGGCAAATACATTACCCGCTTTCAATAGTTCACGTTAGAATGCCACGAGGATATTCCAGAGGAACGCCTAGTGGAGATCTATATCAGAGGGATGGATGTTGTTTTCGACTAAATCTAACAAATTTCAAATTCCAAACCTTTGTTGAAGTCGAAGAAGATGTAGCCCGGATATCATACTGTGCGGACGCTATGCATCTAGGAGTAGGCGCACATACATTGAAACAACACTCTGTCAACACTGCATCCGCACCTGCTTTCAATGATCAAGGGAATGAAATAGGAAAAGGCGGAGCTGCTTTTGGTTCTTACCGCGGACAGTCTGGGAGAAGAGGAGGAAGAACAGATGGAGGAAGGCTCAATCCTCCACCACCTTTGCCATGCAGTAAAGAACAGATAATAGGACTTCTGGAGCAGGGGGTATCATACAAAGAAGAGACTTTACCACCAGTATCCGCAGAACCTACTGCAGCGGATAAGAATCATGAGTGTTACTGTCATTACCATAGGAGAGTTCATCATTCGACCATAGAGTGTTACTCCCCTTGATACATTGTGCAGAGGAAGCGAACCAGGGGCGAACTAGAGATAGGAGAGCAAAGCATCAAGAACGACCCGCTTCCTCAACATCAAGTTATGATGATCTCACATGATCCGATTGAGGGAGAAGCATGAAGACCTTGAGAGGAGGCGGAGGAAGAAGAAGTGTGCGAAGCTTCCGAGGTAGCAATCTTTTCAGACGTTAATGGAGTTTCTAGTAAATTTTCTAAAACTGTTCTTGCTCAGCAGTTCTTCGACTCCCTGGGTTTTAGTGAATATCAAGTCCGCGAAGCATCCAAGGCTATAACCGTAATTGCATCCGGAAAGGCGTACAATCCGATAGCTAAAGAAGCCATTACCTTTACGGATGAGGATATTTGCTACCCGGGAGAACATCTTCGCCCCTTATACCTGACAACTTTCATTAACAAACAACCTCTCAAGCGAGCTTTCATAGATGGTGGGGCTTCACTTAACCTGATTTTAGTACACACGTTGGAAACATTGAGAGTGTCACGAGCAAAAATAAAGATGCGCGCGACTACCGTACGAGGATTTGGAGGACAGGCTCAGATAGCGATAGGGATAGTACATTTGATGATGAAGATCGGACCTATTAGAGCACTCACCCCCTTTTACGTGCTCGAGGATGATACTACATTCCATGTGCTGCTCGGACGAGGATGGATCTTGAATCACAAGGCAGTAGCATCAACATATCATCAGTGTGTCAAAACTAACATTGGAGGGAGGCAATTCCGGATCCCGGCTACAGCAATCCATTTAGACCAGAAGAGGCCTACATGGCTGACGCAGTCTTCTACACGCAACCTGTCTTGAGTCAGAAAGAGCAGCTAGAGCATCTAACGCCACTTCCAAAATGGGAGGAGTTCCAACCAGATGAGCAGACAAAAGAAAAAACTAAGTCAGTATTCAGCCCATCACGGATGGGACCTTCCCCAGGGAATAAGAAAGTAATAGCGGAAACAATGAATATCCAGTTCAAACGCTTCTCGAAACCGGAAGGAGGACATGTCTACTGCTTATATAAATTAGCCGGGGAAGTCTCACATAACCAACATAATTGTTATATGTCATCAACAGATGAGTAAATCTCAGAGACAACCCCAATAATGGAAGACTCATATGAAGAAGTATAAGTTTCGATTTTGGAGGAAGAAATGATGAAGAATTTACCCGAGGAGAAAATAAAAGTTGATCCAACACTTGACGGGTTAGAAGAAATAAACCTTGGCTCGGAAGAAAATCCCCGTTGCGTGCGTATCAGTAAACATTTCGAAGAAAAGGAAAAGTTACAGATGATTAAGTTGCTCCGCGAATACCAAGACGTGTTTGTGTTTACATATGATTAAATGTCTGTCTTGGATAGTGGTCTGATCGCGCATAACCTCAATGTCTCACCCGAGTACAAGCCTGTTAAACAGCGAAGCCGTAATTTTCCGGAGAAGATAGAGCTCGCCATTAAAGAAGAAGTGGAGAAGCGAAGTTCATTAAACCAATCCAACATCCTGTGTGGTTGGCTAACATCTTCCCGGTAGCAAAGAAGAATGGAAAGGTCCGATGCTGTGTCGATTATCGAGATCTAAATCGCGCGTGTCCTAAAGATGATTTTCCCGTACCGAATATAGACATAATGGTGAATAAAACATGCGGATATGGTATGTTTTCTTTCATTGATGGGTTTAGCGGGTATAATCAAGTAAAGATGGCCGCGGAGGATGCCCATAAGACATCTTTTCAGACACCATATGGAAATTTCTATTACGTTGTGATGCCATTGGGATTGAAGAATGCAGGCGCGACTTATCATCGGGCGATGGTAGCTATCTTCCACGATATGATGCATCAGATAATGGAGGTATACATAGATGATGTCGTGGTAAAATCGAGAGCACGAGAGGACCATTTGGCTCACTTAAGGCGTGTTTTCAACAGATATAGAAAGTATCACTTAAAGATGAACCCCCTCAAATGCGCTTCGGAGTCACTTCCGAAAAATTCCTAGGGTTCGTTGTTACCGATAAAGGGATACAGATTGATCCAGACAAGGTTGAAGCGATAACCACTATGAGATCTCCCGCAAATGTGAAAGAATTGCAAACTTTTATAGGAAGAGTGTCTTATGTCTAGAGATTCATCCCCGGATTGGCACAATTACTGTCCGCGTTCTCACCCTTATTAAATAAGAACAAACAATATGAATGCGGAGATGATCAAGAGCGAGCCTTCCAAAAGCTCAAGGAATGTTTAATCATTGCACGAGTCTTACGACCACCTGTCAAAGGAGAGCCCCTCTATCTGTACACATCATTTACCAATGTGGCAATCGGAGCATTATTAGCCCAGGACCTTGGCAACGATCAATTATGTCCGACTATATCAGCAGAGGTTTTAGAGACGCAGAATTCATATATTCGAAAGCGGAACATGCATGTTTAGCGCTCATATACGCCACGCAAAAATTACGATCCTATTTGCTTGCTCATGAAACCATAGTTGTGGAAACTGCTAACCCAATCGCTTACCTAGCCACAAAGCCAGTCATATCCGGCATAACAGCCCGATGGTTGTTGCAGCTATCCGAGTTTGAACTAAAGTATCAGCAGTCCGAAGAAGTACGCGGGCAAGCATTTGCAGATTTATTGGCCGTATTTCCAGGTACGGATATGATGGAGATAAGCGAAGAGATACCTTGAGACATTGCGGAGGCTGAAGAAGAAAATCGATGGGTAATGTTCTTTGATGGTTCATCATACGGCTCACACGGAGGAGCTGGTATAGTTTTTGAAACGCCCATGCAAGACTTGTTATCTTTTGCTTTCAAGTTAGATTTCGAATGCAGCAACAACGCAGCTGAATACGAAGCGTTAATTCTGGGATTGCGCATAGCAAAGGAACTTAACTTAGGGGCGATAGACATAAAAAGAGACTCAAAGCTGGTCACAAACCAGATATCAGGAGATTTTTCAGGTAAAAGAGCCGCATTTGGCTCCTTACCGAGCCGAGGTCAAAGAGCATATAGCAAAAAGAGGAAGTACCTTTATCTATAAAACAGGCAGGACCACTAATCGCCATGCTGATACACTAGCAACCCTAGCATCAAAAATGCAACTGAACGAAGCGGATGAAGGAACAGTGGTGGTAAAGAAAAGAGCATTACCAAGTACATGGAAAGAATACGCGGCATTCGAACAAAAGGATGACTGGAGAATAACTTATATTGAGGATCTTACCAAGGAGGCGGACGACCAGCTTTTGCCTACTAAAGTACTAAAGAAGTTTGTCATAATAAGAGGAGCATTATATTTTCGAACACCCGGAGGAGCCTTATCACGTTGTGTAGGGAAGCTAGAGGAACAAGAACTGTTGAACCGCGTCCATGAAGAATCTTGAGGGAAGACAGGGGGAATTCCATTATATCGCCGCTTGTAAAGGATGGGTGTATACTGGCCAAACATGGCGGTTCAGTCAGCGGTAATACAGGTTAAATGCGAAGATTGTCAAGCGCCTCTACAACAAACAGAGTTCTGCAGTGCAGAAATAGAGGATTGGAGACAATCATATATAGATTTCATTCAGCATGAGCGTTTCCGCAAAACAGACAAAATGCACTCAGGGTTCAAAGGAAAGCCGGACGTTTCTTTATGAGAGAAGGAATTCTCTACAGAAAAATCTACGGAGATAATATATTGCGCTGCCTTTCGCAGGAAGAAGCGAAGGTAGTCATGGCTACAACTCATAATGCGGAGCATCAAGGAATGAGGAAACTATTCTTGCAATTGTACGGAGGAGGGTTTTACTGGCCTACGATGGAATTCGATACAGCCGAACATGTAAAAAGGTGTCAGCAATGCCAAAGCCATGGGCTGCTAATCCGTGCCCCGCATACCTTGTTACACAGCGTTGTCACTCCGTGGCCCTTTCATAGTTGGGGACTCGATATCATTGGACAGATAAGTCCAACCTCATCCGGACGACATAAATATATCATCACCGCGACTGAGTATTCCTCCAAATGGGTAGAAGCCATTCCACTCCGAGATTATTCAGGAGCTACAATTGTAGCATTTATTAAAGAACATATCATATGTCGGTTTGGCGCGCCTATGGTCATCCGCTCGGATAATGGTACCTCTTTTGTTAACCAGACCGTTAAGGAATTGCTAGATCAGTACGGCATTAAGTTCCATACTTCGATTGTCTATTACCCTCAGGGGAATGGACAGGCAGAGGCTACTAACAAAATATTGTTGAGGATATTAAACCACAGAGTACATGATCACCATCGAAACTGGCACGAGCAGCTACCTCTCGCACTCTGGGCATATCGCATCTCCAAGCGAAGTTCAACCGGAGCCTCCCCTTATTCCTTGGTATATGGAGAAGATGCAATACTACCAGCGGATATCGCTATTCCTATTGCACGTGCAGCCATGGCCAGTCTCACTATCCCGGATGAGGTTAGCCGTTTTGCTCATCTTGATACTTTGGAGGAACGACGAGCTAAAGCAAAGCGTTTCGCGGACAAGTATAGGCAAAGGACGTCAAGATACTATAACCAGAAGGTAAAAGAACGAAATTTCCGCATAAATGACATAGTCATGAAGATCGCCCCACATGTTCAACAAAATGAGAAGGAAGGAAAGTTTGCCGCGAATTGGGAAGGACCTTACATGATCGGTGAAGCAGCGGAGAGCGGATACTATTATCTCAAGCGGATGAATGGGTCACGAATCAATACCCCTATCAATGGTAAATGGCTTAAAACTTATTTTGCATAATAATCAAATGTACGCCGGACGGCTGATTAGCAATAATACGATTATCTTTATTTAAAACTATGAGTCATTATATATCTCCCCGAGTATGGCTAGGTTCTGTACATGACCCAATGAAGTGCACCAATAGCCCCGAGTATGGCTAGGTTCTGTGCATTACCCAATGAAGTGCACCAATAGCCCTAAGTCTAGCTAGGTTCTGTGCATGACCCAATGAAGTGCACCATTAGCCCCGAGTATGGCTAGGTTCTGTGCATGACACAATGAAGTGCACCAATAGCCCTGAGTCTGGCTAAGTTTTGTGCATGACTCAATGAAGTGCACCAATAGCGCAGAGTATGGCTAGGTTCTGTGCATGACCCAATGAAGTGCACCAAATAGCCCAGAGTATGGCTAGGTTCTGTGCATGACCCAATGAAGTGCACCAATAGCCCCGAGTATGGTTAGGTTTTGTGCATGACCCAATGAAGTGCACCAATAGCCCCGAGTATGGTTAGGTTCTGTGCATGACCCAATGAAGTGCACCAATAGCCCTGAGTCTGGCTAGGTTCCATGTATGACCAATGACATGCAACAATAGCTCCAAGTCTGGCTAAGTTCTGCACATGACCAATGAAGTGCACCAGTAGTTTCAGAGCCGGCTAAGATCCGTGCATGAAACACTCTAAGATTCTGGAGGATAACCATAAACACAACGCATCAGATAAATATTGGTTTTGACTAATCCAAGCGATGAATACATTTAAAAGGCGGAACAGATGCAAATGGAGAATGAGTATAATTCTAAAAGAAACATCATGTGCATTGACACCGTGTAAAGATAACGTAACTGATATATACTTTAATAAACTTTCGGAGTAATACATGAATCGGATAAAACAAAACATTCTATGGATAAAATCCATTAAGTCAAAGAACTAAAAATAAATATGAGTTTGCGCTCCTCAGTCTTCAACGCGCAACATCCAAGTCGTTCTCCCTTTGCTCCATGTGAACACGAGCATTAGAAAATACCTCAAAGGCTTCATCCGAAGCCGTGACATTCTCCACTGAGGGATCGACCCGACAAGCACTTAACCGATCCACATATAAATCCATTGCATGAAGATACTGCGCTCTGCTAACCTCAAAATAAATCTTCACACTCGCGAGAAAGTCGAGTATATATGATAACAGTAACATGTAACAATTCAAATTTTTGTTTTTTAAGAGCTAAACATAAAGTACTGATTGATTCTACCATAGTTACTAGTCAACTTTTTTTTAAAAGTTGATTCAACTATAAGCATACGACAACGTGTGATCTCTGTCTCTATATCTTGCATCATCACAAGCGCTTCCTCATACTGAATAGTAGCCATAGATAGAGCAACTTGCATATCCCCTAGTACTCGTTCTACTTTGTACATAATCTTCTCGGACGCATGGACCTGACAAGCCATGTTAGAAGTCCCATTCTGCTCTTCCAAAGCTTTGCGCGCGTTATCCTGGACAGTTAGCCTATGAACCCGCAAAGCTTTCACTTCATCCCTTAAGATCAACAGTCGCGCTAATTCCACTTGTTTATCAGACGGATGCACTAGAGCGGGTATCACACATAAAGATAATGCATACCCATACAAGGACGACCCGGCTGTTGGGAAGCGTGCGCGTGACAGTCGGCTATAGTATGATCAATATCCGCCACCATAAGGTTTGTTTCCTGAAATAGCTGATCCGCTTCATGACGAATGGAAACAACGTCATCTAGTGCACGCTGAATTCCGAATGATACCGTCCCAGACGGTCGAGATTCCAGAGCCGTTAAATACACTTTGTATCGCTTATGAAACCGTGCGTGCGCCTTAGCATGATTTGCTGCTCTTATCTCCCTAAGTAATCCTATTTCAGCTTTCACAAGTAATAAACGATCTAACTCAGATCCTCTTCTATAAGGAGTTACTAACATTGGCACGGAGGCCAAAGACAGTACATAGCGATGTAAGAGATGAGCCATCCAGAGAAATCTAGTATAAAATGATGCACAGAGTAAAGAAATGAAGACACTATGATAATAGACGTGCTTTATTTATATATAGGAAATATACATATCAAAGAATTCATTACTCCATAACTACTACCTACCTACCTAAAATAAATAAAAAATGATGGCACACGAAGTGCCCTGTGAACTTCAGCAAGCGCCATCTCAATAGACCTAACGCTACGATCCACCTCAACACATCGGAAATGAGTAACCAGACGTTGCTCACGGAATAACCACGATATTCAAGAAGAGTCATATCGGGCAACCCACCCTCACTTTTAATCTTCATCACAAGATGGTCTGCAGCTGCCAATTGTTCATGCCAACACGAATTCTCGATCTCAAAAGTATCACGCGCAAGACACATCACCCGTAAAAGGCGATTTAGATACCCTTCCTCTAGAACCAACTTCACACGGTTAGCCATGAATCAAAAGATAAGAACTCAAGGAATATTGTGATTAACCAAGACAAATTCTCATATATATAACCAAATAACACAACACCCAAGACAACATTTACAAACCACTAAAAAAAAAAAGATGATGATAGTAGTAATCCTCTTAAGAGCGTTCAGTTATAAGCGAGCGGCAATAAGAAATGTATTCATGTAGGTCCTGCATCATCAATTGGACTTCACCATACTGAGCAGTGGAGTCGGTAAAAGCATTACGCACCTCTTCTAGCACCTGATGAATCTTGTGCATAACATCGCCGGAGGCATGGGCTTCTTGAGCTATGTTTAACGTTTCCTTATGCTCCTCAAAAGCTTTACGCACTTTATCCAAAGCGATCAATCGATGAGTTTGTAACACCCCAATTTCGTCCTTTTAAACTAGTAAACGAGCTAGTTCTGCTTTCCTATCGGTAGGATGAATAAGAGCGGACACAGCACACAGAGTCAAAACACATCCACGAAGATTAGGACCCGCCTGCTGAGCGATAAATGCATGACATTCAGCTATCGCTTGCTCAATATCAGTCATCATAATTATCGACTCCTGGAATAGTCGCTCAGCCCTGTTCCGAGCAGCAACAATATCATCTAGCGCACGTTACACTACCAGAGTCAATCGCCCGACGCCTGCATCCGCTGAGCCATCGAATACGTTTCATACTGCTCATCAAACTGCGCGCGTGTGGCCACTCTATTCGCCATCCTGACTTCTCTAAGTATCTCTACATCTGCCTTTACCAACAGCAAGCGACTTAACTCGTGGTTTTTCTCATAAGGAATGACTAGCGTCGGCACAGGAGCCAGAGTTAAAGCATAACCATGTAGACGATGAGCCACCTGCAAACAAACCACAATGCACAACAGAAACGATGAGAGAAACTTGGAAACACCAACTGAAGTAACCCTACTTATCCCTATTTATAGAAGCAAAATGGTAACACCATATTAATTATCACCCAACCGTAGTAATAAATATTAAATAATTGAATGATAATAATAATAATAATAATAATAATAATTGAAAAAATGGGCACCTAGCTCAGCTGGTCATCCCCGTTTCCAAAGTTTCATGCGCTCTAGGAGGTCCCAGGTTCGAGCCCCCAATGACGTAATATTGCAGGAATTAAACATGGAAGGTAGAGTTAGCTTGCCCCCTGTGACACAATCTCAGCCCCACCATCTGCTTCGGCTCCCTTGACTAGGTTACCCATAAGACTCGCTGGTAGGCTAACACAGCAACCTGTTCAATTAATGTAGTAGTATGTTGTTGGAGCTTAGCTTGTTAGGCTTCCAACTAGTTAATGTAATACTCTTTATCTATGGAAATCAAATTAAAAATAATTAAAAATATAATAATAATAAGTTAGTTGAGAGTGCGTTAGTTGAATCAAGGTGTTGAATTGATTAGGGTTCTTTTTGTTTGAAAGTGGTGTTTCAGTGAAAGAGGGGTTTCTTTGTTCAGATTGTTAGTTGTGTGGAACTGAAGTTGAATTCGTGATTGGTTTTGTGTGGAACTGAAGTTGAATTGAATGCTTTGTGTAATTGTAGTTGAATTAGGGGTGGTTCTTTTGTGAATTTCTTATTGATTTAGGGTTTCGAGTTCTTGTTTTTTTTTCCAGCAATTGGGTTCAGTTTTGGGAATTTGAGACAGTGCGGTTTTCGTCGATTGCAGAACTGGGTCTGGGTTTTTGTGGTTGTTTCCTTCAACCTTCATCTCTGAGAAGCAGCTTTCGTTTTCAGGGCTTTGCCAAAGTTTGAGGGTTGTGTTTTGTGGTTTGCTTGCAAGGGTGAGGACTGATCAATTAACTCTCAATACTCAGTGGTGCTCGGTGAGTAGTTTCTGCCTGTGCTTTTTGTTTGTTTTGAGCTTGTGCTTGTTCTGTGATTGATCAGTGGTGTAGGAATTACAAAATTAGGACTGCTGTGGGTAGTTGAAGGTGAATTTGGGGTGGTTCTTATTTTTTTGGTTGTTGGGGAGAAGTTTGTTCAAATAGCTCCAAATCCTCACTGTTGTCAGAGATTTGGTGATTTTTCAGTGAACAGCTTTGAAGATTTAGGTTGTGGTGGTTTGGTTTGTTCTTAATTAGTGTTTTATGAATGGTATTTTAAGTTTTCAGTTGGGATTGTTTTCCTAATTTGAAATCTTAATCTTCCATTCCTTGAATTCTAATTGTTCTTCAACAAGTTTAGTACAAAGGGAACAGTTAGTGTTGTTATCATGCCAAGAACCAGATCATCATCTAGAAGACCATCATCGTCGTCTGCTGTGTGTGATGAGTCTCTTGCCACACTAGGGGGTTTATCATCTTCTTCTACAGGTGAGGGTGTTTCAGTGTCCCCTCAGACATACTCAATTTCAAACTCTCAAGAACAGATACCTTGTATTGATAACTCAGTAGATGATGTTTCTTCCTTTCACTGCCCATACAAACATTTCGAAGGATGTCATGATGGTGTAGATGGTACAGGGTATGCAAAGAGCTCCATCTTCAGGCACATAAAAGATATGCACTTTCATGTTGCAGATGGTTTATCCATTTGTAAAGAACGGATAAGTACAGAATACGGTGTTTTTATAGCTTGGGAAAAACTGCTCAGGAAGATGAACATGTGGTTATGTTTTCCCTGTATGCAGTGGTATGCATGGAGGAGACCATGCCGTGTTCACCCTGGAGGTATATTACCTGGTCCTTTCAATGGTAGTGGTGCAATTTTTTTGATACATGGGGTCGAAAAACCTATGATGCATAATCCTGCTCCTTCTGCTACTTCTACCAGTAATGAAGAGGACTCTGGGGGTCTCAATATCGGTATGCTTAATCTGATTTTTCAGAAACAGATCACTACAATCTCGAGCATCCCACCTCAATGTCGCCTGTACTTTTCTAGAACTTTAAAAACATCTTTGGATAAGGTGCTCGTCAACCCCTGTGATCTCAAGTCATGGTTACAACTGCTACTATTACCTATTTGCACTCTCAATTTATATATACCAAAAACATCAAGGGAAGAGAGATCAGGCAACAGAAAAAGGCTACAAATATCAGCCATTAATAAAGCTTTGAACACATGGAGGGAACCAAATGGATGTAGTATTCTAATTCAGCGGTTATTGGAGGCTCAACAAGAAGCTCAAAGAAGCAGGGAACAACGCACTAGAAAGAAACCAAAGACCTATGTGGAGGCTTGTAGAAAGAAACTAAGCTATGGGCAATACACAGCAGCCATCAGAATTTTATTCTCTAATGGTGTAGCGTTACATAATGAAGATACTCTTCATAAATTACAACAGAAGCACCCATACGCTCCCCCTCTTATCATACCTCCAGACAACATAGACTGCTCACCAGTTTCTGTTGATAGCAAAGCTGTCTTTGCTTCTATTAGAGGTTTTCCAAAAGGCACCTCATGTGGCAGGGATGGACTTAGATCCCAACACCTGCTTGACGCTTTAAGTGGATCTGCAGCTGCTGTTTCTGAAGAGCTTCTTACCTCCATCGCAGGTGTAGTGAACTTGTGGCTCTCTGGTAGGTGTCCAGCTGCTCTTGGAGAATACATTGCCAGTGCACCACTCACGCCATTGCTCAAACCTGATGGTGGTCTAAGACCTATAGCAGTCGGTACAGTCTGGAGACGTTTATGTTCTAAATTAGCTGCAAGTTCTGTGTGCAAGGAGATGGCAAGTTATCGGGGTGATCACCAGTTTGGAGTTGGCATCCCATGTGGTGGGCTAAGTATATTGCACGCTGCCAACAGAATGCTTGAGATGAAAGGTACACAGAATAACATAACTATGATGCTTGTTGATTTTACAAATGCATTCAATTTAGTTGATAGAACAACCCTAATTAAAGAGGTTAGAGCTAGATGTCCTAGTATATCACATTGGGTTTAATTCTGTTATGCTAAACCTGCAAAATTGTATTACAATGAGTCCATTCTTTCTTCTTCTCAAGGTGTACAGCAGGGTGATCCACTTGGACCATTGTTGTTTGCTTTAACTCTACACCCCCTTGTCTGCAAAATAGCTTCTCAATGCTCATTGGACCTTCATGCTTGGTATCTCGATGATGGTACCATCATTGGAGACACACTGGAAGTATCCAAGGCATTACACATTATACAGGATGAAGGTGCCACAAAAGGGTTACATTTAAACATCAGGAAGACTGAGATATTCTGGCCTTCTACAGACCCTAGAAGCCTGGATGTCAGTGTATTTCCTGCGAATATAGGTAGGCCATCTAATGGAGTGAAAATACTTGGGGGACCAGTCAGTTTGGACACTCAGTTTTGCAGTGATATGGTTATATATAGGGTTGAAAAAACTATACAGCTTATGGAAGCTGTTAAGAAGTTGAAAGACCCTCAGAGTGAGCTCTTACTTCTACGCAACTGCACTGGTGTTTCAAGATTATATTTCACCTTGCGTACTACAAAACCTCAGGTCCTTGCAGCAGCAACAAGCCACTTCGATCAGCACTTATTTCAGTATCTTCGTCTTTTGATCACAGGGGATGGTGCTGGATTTGGTCCACTTCAACGAATAACAACTTTGCCTATTAAGGATGGTGGTTTAAGTGTATATACAATGCAGGATACAGGTCAATATGGGTACCTGGCTTCATGCATCCAGACACAAAGTTTACAGGATACCATTTTGAGGTCTGTTGACACGACTACACCCAGCCCCAACTTCCAGCTTGCTCTCGATAAGTACACGAAGGTATGTGGTCTTACTCCTTCTACTTTTACCATCAATAACACTGCCCCTCACCCCATGAAAGCCTTGGCAGCTCGTTATTTCGATGTTATTAAGAGAGAGTTACCCACCAAATTTACAATGTCAGAAAGGGATGCAGTCTTATGGCAAAGTAACAAGTTGAAACATGCTATGGATTATCTGAAAGCAGTTCCTATTGCTGGTCTGAATCAGACTATTTGGCCGAGACAATTTCGTGCCATCACTCAATACAGATTGGGTATACCTCTATTCCCTGTAGACAGCATTTTCACACTTTGTAAGCGAGATATGGACGTTTACGGCGACCACGCTATCCGCTGCGCAAGTGAAGTTGGGCCTAAATTCCGTCATGATTTGGTTCGTGATGTAGTGATGGACATTTTCTTCAAGGCCGGAGTCGCTGCAAGAAAGGAAGTAGCAATGGCCTTCTTGTCGGACACGAACGCACCTTTGAGACCCGCTGATCTACTTGTCTACAATTGGGAGAATGGCCGGGACGTGTGCTTCGATGTCACGGGTGTCTCACCTTTTACAGGAGGAGGGATTCGTAGCTTTACACCAGGTCATGCTCTTTCCGCAGCCACCACCAGTAAATGCAACAAATACTTAGAGAAATGTACAACTCATGGTTATGGGTTCAGTGTTTTGGCTTTTACAACGTTAGGAGAACTTGGAGATGATATGATTTCCTTATTGTTGAGATTGAAGAACTGCTTTGCTAGTTATGATGCAAATAGCAAAGTGGGTAGTTTTCTCTTTCATAGGATAGGGTTGGCTATCCAGAAAGACGTCGGGGCATAACTTGTTGCCCGGCTTCCAACCATTTCTATGTAAAATACCTTTATTATAATAATAATTAATATTTTAAAATAAATAAATAATAATAATAAAACTTTAGGTGGCAACCTAGAGAAAATAAAAATATTATTAGTTATTCCTAAAGTTTTGTACTATTAATAATTTTCTCATATGTTTGTTTTATTTAAAGAAATTGATCATTGAGAAAATAAAAATCTTATTATTTTTTGTAGAAAATAAATAAATAATAATAATAAAATATGTCTGGCAAAACAAACCACCCAAACAAAAGAAAAGAAATCATTGTTCTCATTAAGCAATTAAAAGATCAATTAATATCAAGAGCAACTAGCTTCGCCCTTTTCTTGACAATACGTGCATGGACTTCTTCATCAGCAGCTCGGGCAGTCCTCAGCTCCTCAGTGGCTCGCCCAACATCCGCCATCAGCCGGTCATATGCTCCCTTCTTGACATCAGCAACATTGAGCAAGCGCCTATACTCCTGATCCAGCTCTTCAATCTCACGGGGCAATGTATTCCGCGCGTTATGACTCGCTTTAGCCACGTCCAATAAATCCTTGAGCCATTGAATTGGAAATCGGAGAGTGAGATAAGTTTGAATAATTGCGTCCCACTTCCTCAACATAGCTGGATTGATAGGAGTTCCCTCCACTTGAGAAAGACCGTCCACTATATCCAATAAATCCTCAGTAGCTACAACAAAAGAACTAGCAGGCATCTCTTCGTGAACGCACATATGACCGAACGTCTCCACTATGCGTCGATAATTGGCCGCTTTAGTAGAAGGAACCCAGAACCCATGAACCAACTCGAAGCGACTATCAACACCAGCTTCCACCGTTGAAATAGTACGAGGATAGCGGAACTGCGGATCTTTCGGAACTGCCATTAACTCGGCATCAACATCCACGCCTCGAGAAACCTTGGGTACTGTTTGGGAAGGCTTTTGCTGCTTACCGTTGGCGCTTACGGATTCACTACCTTTAACCTGAGGGTTTGGGCCACTCCCCTTACAGTGGGCACTATCGCGCTTTCCCATATCCTAAAGAAAGAAGGAAAAGCGTAAACAAACATTCCAAAACAACAAGAAAACAATGAAAAATGTATAATGCATACCGGATTAGAAGATGGGGGGAGATTAGTAGGAGAATGAACCGATCGGTGAGAAGAAGAGGAAGAGCTTGATACGGCTGGCTCCGGATGACCTAAACAAGAAATGGAAGAAAGAGAGAGAGAGGAAGAAATAAAATTTTATCAGAAAGATATGAGGAATGAAGATGTATATATAGATTTCCAAGCGCATTTAATAACAACAACAGAATATTTCGACTGGCACGTGTCAATGATTAAAACCCAACAAACCGCCCAAGAATATGGGAGCAAGTGGGAACGATACACCACGAAACATCAACACCGCCATAGGGATAAGCTCATTCTTGATAGTATCCCGGTGACTGTACTCGAACACATCATGATATAACCAAAAGAGAAGAAAAGCCGTTAATTCTGCTCGATCCGATTCACCTTCACGAGGAGGTACACCCTCTTGTTCGCCGGAAAGCATAGGGGCCCAATATCTGATTCAGCAAGAGAAAGAAGCACGGCGCTGGCCGGACTTAGGTTTCTTACCGCTCTTTGTTGCTTCAACCTCCTTTACATCATCAGATTCTTCAACAGCAGATGACTTCGGACGAGCGGCCTTGATAGCGGGTGCCATAAGTTTTTAGGAAGATTAAATATTAACCGGGGAACTATATGCCGCGGATGCAATAGCCTTTCCCTTTCTCCTACTTCCCGAGTCATCTGCTTCAGTCGGAGCTTCAATTTTGACCTCTCCCGGCGGTTGAAATGTTATAGAATTTTCTTTGGCCGTAATCAAATGATCGCGAAGAGTCCTGTCGCCCTTATTCAAAGACTTATGAAGACAACAACCTTTGAAAACTATATCACCATGAATAGGAAGACCAGTAAGCGCCACTACATCTTCCAGAATTGGGGTTGCCTCGCCCTAAGAGAATAAAAACCGTGTGAGGGTCGATTCCCTTGCGCGCACATAAGCGGAGCAAGCTATCATGATCCCGCCGGACGCATCTAAACTTCGAAACCTGTATAGCAGCCTCTATGCCTAAGGAACGGATAATTCTCTCATGGTCCGGATTAGAACAAATATAATCTACCCACGATTCCCATGCGGCATGAGTCTCAGCTGACGAACGTAGCATGACTGTAGGAAAACATAATCTACCCTATGGACCGCTAAACGGGGAATCTCCTCAGAAGCAGCTATTGGGGGTACGTCCACTTGAGGTCGGATAAGCTAATCTGCTGATGCGGATGGAAGAAATGGGTGAGAATTTAGCATATGAGAAATCCAGTTATCATCAGTCGGGAAAAGGGTAGAGCCATCATCCGCTGCAGGTGGTCGTAGTTTATCCTTCAGTCGCGGATTGCTCCTTATCTCATCTAATGTATATGGTTCTGATCTGAGGGGCGCGCCTTAATTGGGAGACTCATTAGACATAGTGGGTGAGGAGAAGAGGGAAGAAAGAGAAAGAAACGCAGTGAAAAGATGATTACTGAGAAGCGAGGTCCTCTTTATTTATAGGGAGGTAAAAGAAGGAGCGGTTACTGGATGAGCTAGTAACTGCAGCATCCCAAGGGTCGTGAATGTGAACCGCCCCGACTCTCCAGTCATAACCGTCAAACTGTCATCAATATGTGACTGTTGACACGGTCTTTAACCGGTCAAATAGTCAGGGGACTCATGTTGATACATGAAAATAATCAATCCTTGAGTGAGTAGCCCCTTAACTTGTTAAGGGTTCCTTTTAGATAAGAGAGACTAGGGGACTAGGCCTAACCCAAGGATGGGATACTTCTAGTCCATCTAAGAATATATTAAATTGGTTAGGCTTTAGCCCAAGAAGAAAGCCTTTTAGGGTTTGATAATAACTTAAGAAAAGGGAAATGGTAGTTTAGTAATATGTTAATCTTATGGGCATTTATCCATAAGATGGTCATTATAAAAGGGGAAAGAGGGCACACTTATGGGATCATCATTAACACACCATTACTTCTCATAAACCTCTCTACACATTGGGAGTACTTTCTGTGATTAGGGCTAGTTCCTCCTTCCCATGTTTTACCCCATCAAAAGAGAGATAATGGATCGGTGAAAAGGGGTTTTCCAGAAACTTCCCTAGTTTATCTCACCCATACCCATATTCTTCATCTCTCCATAACCTCACAACATCTACTACTTGCGAGAAAGGTAGTGTGTACTCCAAACTACTATAAATAGGACACTTAGCCTATTCAGAAAACCAAACAAGCTTTCATATCCAAAAGCTCTGTTATTCTTCATAGTTTTAATTACCCTAAAATACACAATTCAAAATCATTGCCATTTTATCAAAACTTTTCCGTTTTCCTCCCCTAAGATATACCCATCTTGCTCTCCTCATAACTGAAGCAGTACGGAACGGCTACTGTCGTAATTTAGGCTTGTCCGGTTCGATTTTGATTTCAAACCTAAAAAGAAAGTACTACATCGGTGCATTTTTTTTTCTTAGAAGTAATTTTTAGGTACTAATAATTGGCGACTATAGGTTGAGATCAACCTCTCGATCACGAAATCAGATTCTTTAACCATTTGAAAATAAATTCCTCAACCGTTTGAAAATAAGGTCGATCTTAGGTAAAAGCTAGTATTACAACCTGATACCACATCAGTCGAAGCTCACCGTGCTATAACGCCAGTGAACCTTCTCAATCACCACAAAATGCATTCTGAATGGCCGAACTCCTCAAAAGATGTGGATCCTCGAAGTTCAAGTGATATGGAAGATATGATGGATGTTGGGAAATCTCATCACAATCCAAGCCGATATTGTCAATTCGTAGGATGACATACTTCGTTTCCTGAAGATCATGGTGGAACGGTTGTCACAGAAGCCGACGGACATGTGCAAGCAAAATGTTATTATCTTTGGAAACAATATTAACACAGAATCTTCTTCTAAAGCCTACGCATTCACCAATGTCAACATGGAAAAAATACGTAGTTGTACCAAACGAGCACGAGAAGGGGATGATCACCAAAGCTTCATCAATGACGCAAATCTGGAACAAATTTCTCAAGAAAAGAAGAAAGGTGCGGCAGATCATTGCAACTCGATCAACATTCCCATGCAAAGGATAAAGAACCAGTCTTCAGAGCCTTGCTGGAGAATCTGTATTGCAAAATCCTCACAGAATTTCAGAAAGTTATCCAGCAACCAACCACCGCACTGATCTCATCAAAGGAGGAAGAGACCGAAGAAGGATATATTTATCAAGATGCCCGTGGAAACGAGGACTATGTCAATCAACACTACCTAACTCAACTACCTACTACCGCGACAACCAAATGAGGACTGGCGGGAGAAATCACGTCTCAGCGAAATTCGCAGACCAAACGACCCATACCCGCCTCAAAACCAATGCATGTCTCATCTCGAATACCGGGTCCGAGATGGTCTCCATACCAAGGCGCGCAGAAAATTCCACGACAGCAACTGTTGCCACGGACGAAACCAGATATGATGCATCCTTGCCACATGCTTTCTACAAAAAGAATTATCGAGCTGCAGGAAATCGGGGTACAAGATGGTTTTATCCAATTACCTCCCGTATGGCGCCCACCAACCGACGAAGAAATTTCATATCCAAGATATTGCCATTATCACAAGTTCGTCGATCATCCCACTAGTGAATGCAACGGTCTAAAACGTATTTTCCAGGAAAAGATCTATTCCGGGGAATTGCATCTAGGAACCGAGAACATTTAATGAGTCCTGCTCCGCATAAACAGCTTCACCTTTTCTGAAGAACACCCCTATCAGACTGCCCAAGTTTTAATGGAACGTGTATGTGAAACCCTTCACTTCTCCAAAGATCAATGCAAAGATATCTTCGCACCCCTTAATCATATCGTTACCTGTGAAAACTCTCATCTTATTGAAGAATAAAAACTCAACCCGAGCCCGTCTCGGAAAGCGCAATCGGTCAACATAATGAGAAACCCGGCTTGGGACTGCTCACCTCTGCATAATCAAAGAAATCAGGTTCGAGAAGACGTTGATCGATACCGGAGCAGAATTTAACATAATTACAATCGATACTCTGAAAACGGCGGAGATCCTAAAATTTGAAATGATACATGCACCCACGATGGTCGAAGATCCTGAAAGAGAAACTAGGAAAGCTCACGGCCGGATTGCTCTTGAAGTCAGCATAAGTGATGTCCGAACACGCACTATGTTTCAAGTTATTGATTGAAGGAGATATAGACTACGACTTGATTCTGGGACAACTATGGATCCGCGATAGTGAAGTAGAGGTGTCTTCTTTGGAAATATCAACACCACCAAGGATCTCTAACAAGTCAGCAAAACATCACTGTCTATTACCGGAGCTACGTCGTATAATGAAATTGAACTTAAATCAATTACCCGGGGAAGATGCAATTTCATTTGTTCAAAGATTTCGTGAACAAGTAAATTCTGTTAAATAATCTCTTACGTCACATACTGTTGAAACTCGTGGACTTAGCACGAAACCCGATCCGGATTTTACAGTGGTCAGGAATAAAAGGGGTAACGACACAGTCATCTCAGGAGCACACTGCAAATCTGAGGTACCAACACCAAATCCTTCCCAAGAATGATAGCCAAGGAAATTATCATTCCTCCCCGGACAAAAGGAATACGTATTTAATATTTGAGAAATTGGGTCAATTGTCCAAATATTTTTAAAACATGGTTCTAATGGACGAGTAAAAATTAGTATGGGTGAAATGGACACCAAAAAAATAACAAGGATGAATCTGGATTCATCCTGGCTTAAACATAAATAATAACGAGGGTGAAACTGGATGCATCCTGATGTAAATTAAAAATAAGAAAAAGTATTTGAAAATGGGTAGGATGAAACTGTTTATATCCTGACTATTTTTACATTCTCGTTTATATAAACAGTATCAAATTATATTTGTCTTTTTCACCCAGAAATTATCGTTTTTGAGTTAATTAACCAATTTTGTATTAATATTTCATAGATTCAGTTTAAATGTTCTTTTTCTCGTTATGACATCTAAGTTTCAAAAAATGAATAAATAAATGAATCATCAAATCATCAATCATGATATACAATTTCAGAAAATACACCCTTAAGAATTGGTTCGGCGCTTTTAGCATATACTTCATCCACCCGACCTAAAGTCTCAGTCTCAGACCTTAACTCCCGAGACAGCCTTTCAACTTCATTCCTAACTTTGGCGACCATTTTTTTTTAGAACAAAAGGGCAAATTTTATAAAAGACTAGATTTCATCGGAAAGATGAAAAATAGTGAAAAAACAAAGAGAACCGAGTTACCTGTTGGTAACTAGAGCATCCCAATTACAAATCAGTGTGCTTAAAGAATAACCATGAAATAATTTGGTGTTAACAGACCAACTAAACAGTGTACACTTGATGGAAATTATTAACTGATCAAAGTTCCTCTTATAACCCTTGTATAACCTGCAATTCCTTTCTTTCTAAATAACCCACCAGATGGCGACCATTTCCAAGCAGAAAACGCGCCAATCCTCTCTGGGTTCTCCTGGATCTCCCGTAGCTGATGACGAAGCCACCCGATGTTCAGTTTGGACATCTTATCCTCTTCCAACGCAGCCTCACAATCCTGCAACATTACTTTGGTAATTTCTTTACGAGGTACAAGAACCATCTCGTCTATGGTGGATAACAACACTGATACCTTCCCCTCCAGAAGTCGATAGCTTCCATAGTTTCCTGTGAAGAAATGGCCAAATCTCTTCCATATTTGCGCATACAAACAAGCATGAACCGAAGGGACCGTGAAGGTGCCGACACACTCATAATCAGCACGGATCCGAGGTCAAACTTGAAATCAAAGACGACTCCAGCACCCGGATTTTCAGTCAAGGCACTTTCAGCATAGCGGCGTCTTGGTCAATGGTATCTTTTGGAACACTGTCTTCAGCCATGGTGTTAGAAATAACAGTCCCGTGATCAGAAGTTCCCGGAAGTACATTATCAACAATGTTACACTGAACCGAATTCGGACAAAGTTGTGACGAATGATCTGGAATAGTGACATCATCCTCCGCAATATTTTCAGTGGTGACAAAAACATCTCTTGACACGCAATCGTCCATGATGTTATTCGATTATGGTTAGGAAGCCGGGGTTATCAACTTATCAGACAAAATAAGTTACTATAAATGATTTACTTACGATATGAGATATTGGTGTCGTATCAATATTCGACGCATCGGAGTTTGAAAGACACTCCACCGGAGATCTCGAACCTCCAGGCTGCAAGGTGGAATTATTAAATACCAAACCAGGTTTGTCAGGTGTAGAGTATGCGGCTAAATGACACACCCACTTACAAAGGGGATCATCTCCAGAAGATGCCGAATGAAGTCTTTTATCCCCGGGATGGGGACTGGTTGCAATGTCAGGCATATGAGGAGAAAAAGAAGCGTCAGCACGCCATGACTGTATTTTAAAGATAGATCTGAGTGTTAAGCGAAACAAAGTAACGAAGACATGAAGCAAGACGAAGAATTTCTTACCTGAGCAAGGTCAATTATGAATTTACGTCTTGCAATTGAAATCGCCTAAAAATTCGGGTTCTCTTTTATCTCTGCATGATAAGGAATGTTGCGGTTCACCTGAGGAGCAATCATTATGAAAAATGTAAGCAATCCAACTTGTGTCCTCCAAAATGCTGCATACTCCGGAGCCACACATGTTTTTCTTTCGGCTCGCAAGAACGGAAGCCTTTTATCTGAGACAAGATACAAATTGGGAGTTTCTAGAAGAACTTCAACGGAAGGCATCCCAATGCGATGACGAGGTAAAGACTGATCGAAACCCATCTTCCTGGACACTCTATCAATGTTGCAATTTGTACTGTGAAACTAGCACCTGCCACAGCAAGGAGGTACCCGGACTCGCAAAAATAGCTTCGCCATCGGTAGTGATGCTACCATCGCCAATTAAACCAGAATGCAGGGAGATGCCAGATTCATCAGAAAAAGATGAAGTAATAATATGATCCAGCTTCAAACTCCAAGGTCTGAAATACACTTTTCTCTCATCATCCAGCACGTCGACGAGCTCAACCTTCGAAGGTTTATTGTTAATCCAGCAGCATATACGGGCTTATTCGACTGATCCACTGGGGATTGGAGACTTGGATTTAGAAACCTATTATTGGGGCGTCACATTCCAATAAAGGGACTTCACTTGGATTTCTAGTGACCAAATAATTGGTTATGGGGTATTTTTGATTCAATATCAAATGTCTAAAATAACCTTCAACTAAAATAAAATCCTAAAAACTAAAACTAAAATCAAAATCTAATTCTCATTCAAAGTTCTGCTCCTCCTCCCCCTCTTCTTCTTCTTCTTCTTCTTCTTCTTCTTCTTAACTTCCCCTCCTTCATCAACCATAAATCATTCCATCCTTTTTTTTCAATCAAAATCATTTCACCAACTTCGATCAATCGACGGTTCGAAAAACTTATATCCGTCGATTGAATTCTCTATTAAAGGTGCGGAAGAAGCATATTGATAGGAGTGATGGTAATCAACAAACCAATTGCATCTGAAATGGTTAGATTGATTGAAACCGTAGAAAAAATTAGGTTCAGAACCAGTTACGGTTGAGTTTTCCTTAAAAAAAACAACCGTAACTGTTTTACAGTTGGGTTCGACCGAAAAAAACCTAGCCGTAACTGATTTACAGTTAGGTTCGATCACAAAAAACCCAGCCGTAACTGTTTTACAGTTAGGTTTGACAAAAAAAAACCCCAGCCGTAACTGGTTTAAAATTGGGTTTTCCTAATTTTACCTAGTTACAGTTAGGAGTTCATCATCACCTAACCATAAATTTGTCTTACGGTTGGCTACGAAGGAAAAACCCAACCGTAAACCGCTCTGAAAAGCTAAAAAATTCAATTTTTTTTACTTACTTTCATCAATTTTGAGAAATAAAAAGAACATTGGTTGGTGATTTAAAATCTAAGGTTTTAGTTAGAAAAAAAAATCTCCAAAGTTTCTGCCCACCAAAATCACTTAATATGATTTTTTTATCACTAATTATATAAAAAATCTTATAAATCTAATTATTAATTAATTAGATTATTAGCACTAACCACTTAAGGGCTATTTAGTCATTATAAAATTATTTTAGATAAGGGGTTTTTGAAATTACTTATGGGTAACCCATTTTTGTCTTATTAGGTGAAGCCCCTCAATTGAATGTGACGCCCCAATAATAGGCTTCTTGATTTGGGAGCATAATCGGGAAAATGTTCCCATAAGGCCAAAACCAAGCTTGTAAAAAAGGGACGTGGGCAAAAGACAATACTCTAGCACGGCCATTGAAAGCTTTCAGATCATGAATAAAGTTGTCTAAATTACAATACAGGGTACCTAAAAATAAGTTACCAAGGGGAAGAACGTTGCCACCAGCCAAGGCCACATCAAAAGGAACAAGCCAGGGTTTCAGCTGACATCTAGGTGGACCTTCGAATATGTCTCTGGACAACCAAAGCAAGAGGAACACAAAATATGCATAATGAATGACTGGTCGCCCGGGCCTCAACGCTAGCACTGCCATCCCACCAGCGATCAACTCAAGCGGAATAGCTTTCATCTCCATAACGAACGGGCTTCTTCAACTTTTCGATTTTCTGCATCAAAATGACGGTATTTTCATTTTCTTCATGCCACTTCGAGGGGATATTACCAACGACAGGGTGTTGAAGTAAAGCGGCCACATCTTCCAGGGTAATAGTCATTTCACCCGATTCACATACTGCCGAATGATTTGGACCACACAAACGGGAGATAAATGTAAGGACGCCCCTTATATCTTTATTAAGTTTCAATATTGAAGAAGCTCTCACAGCGTGGATTATTTCGGCTTTCTCCAAGACTCGCATCACTTCAACATCCTTTGACATTACTTTAGCCCATCCAGCCCAATTTGATAAAGGCGTCTGAGCTACATTAATTTCAACGAATAAAGGCATGTACTCTCCTCTCTGTAAGGCACATCTGACAATATCATCCGGGCAAACATTCCGAACTTGGGCATCACCCTTGAATTCTGGGATGAAGCAGTCATATTTTCCCAGGTTGATGGATTCTTTGACCATGGCCTCTAAGAATTTATCACAAAAAGTTGGGTATGGTAGATGAAGAAATAACAACGAATTTTTTGCAATCATCATGACTTGGAGTCTTAACAATCTCGCTTTCACATTTACCTTGCATCTGTATTAGAAGTAGATTAGGGTTGCTCAAACGATGAGGAGTTTATGCATGTGTACATGCGGCACCAAGATGCGATACCTATACAAAGAGATATAGAAAGTTTGAATCAATCAAGCCATGAAATAAAGATGTGTTTCAATTTACCTAATCGAGTCCAATGAAGCCTCCCAACAATCGCGTATTCAATTAGGGTTTCGTCTGCAATAGGCGAACACAGCTGAAAATACGAGGGTACCCAAATACAGCACAATCTTTTATTTATCAACCTATAAGTCCTCTACCGAATGTGATCGTCTATGGACAAAGTCGAGACAGTACGACAATTCGGTTCACACTTCGTGTGATCGTATATGGATACGATATCGAGACAATACAACAAAAAAATCACTTGTGTGATTGACTATGGATACAAGATCGAGACGATATGACAACAAAGTGTGTACTTGATAATAGGTTCGGAATTAACCGAAACTCTATAGGATCAATATCAAGTATTACAAAGTTAACGTACTTGTATATTTAACTTAATTATAATAACAATTATAATGCGGAAAACAAAGTAAAAGACACAGGAAGATTTTGTTAACAAAGAAACCGCAAATGTAGAAAAACCCCGGGACCTAGTCCAGTTTTTAATACTCTCAAAATTAAGCCGCTATACAAAATCTAATACCAACTTCGTATAGTTGAGACCAAGCAGACTACCCTTAGCTACTTTTTTTTGTCAGTATCCCTGCGCCTTCGACTTCTAGTGTCACGCACGTGAATAGCAAGTCCTTTGGATCGTATTCCAAACAGCAAAGGAATAATCTATTTGGTAACCACTCTAATCAATCTTGCTAGTAGATATGTGAGTTGTTGACAAAGGCTCTTATGTTTAATCTAATAAACTCCTTTGTCTGGTTAGATCAATCTATCCAATGACCACCGAAATGATCAAGTTTAGATTCACACTCAATCGGTATAGATCTCAAAGGAAACTATAGAGAATAACGATCTCACGCAACTAATCAATCAGATCTATCAAAGATAAATTGATTCTAGTTGGATCCCAGCTGATCTAGGTTTGTGCACTAATTCCACAAGATACGAAAACTAATAATAATTATTCTTCGTCTTCAAAGCTTCTATTGCCTTCAAATACTTGCACAACACCACTTGAATCTTCTTGTGATCAATCACACACAGAACGGAGTCTGTTAACAATGGATTATCATAAGATTTCTTTGGATCTAATAACAGTTCTAAAGATCCCGTCGATACTTTGATCTAGTCTGAGTGAATCTTATATCAGAAGAAAAGATTCTCAAGAATAAACAAACTAGGTGCAATCAAAGTTTCAACAACCGTTGGTCAATTAAATCAAATCGAAAACTAATAACACTGCAATTATATAGTTTCCCACCAACGGTACTCGTAGATCTTCTTGATCCCACAGAAGTCTTTAAACGAGCGGTCGTAAGAGATTTCACCTAATTAGGATACTTTCCTCTCCGAATAGACAGCTCCACCAGAAACAACAAGTAATGAACTTTGCCTGGCTCTTAGAATACTTTTCTAGAAATGCAAACTTAGGTATTTATAGACCAGGGATGTTTGGACACCAAGGAATTTCCAAAACCGAAAATATTCTTAAGATACACAATAATTGCACAAATTCGGTTTTTTAATTCCAATAAATGCAATCCAATATTTTCCGAAATCTCTCATAGAAAATCTCCAATTAGTAAATGCACATTACTAATTTTTATTCTCTAGAGCTATGCATTAATTGCTGGTAATTAAAGCATATAAAACCAAAAACCTTAATTACAGGATTCTTAATTTATTTATGTACAGGATCACCTTGAGTACCAAGGAATATCTTTGAACAATAAATGATAAGAGTTAATGCTCATGCTCATAGTATGTTGACATCCTTACATAACAAACCCTAATTCCGAATCTACACAAGTTCATGAAGGCAATATGTAATTCATGGAAAATCGGATTTGCATCTTGGAATAGGTTCTACCACACAACCAAACAAGTTTAGAATTGGTTCTACCTAAATTCCAAGACTACTATGTGATCGGTCATACCAATTTACAATAGTTGGTTGTGATCGGTCCTACCAAGTCATATAAATGGGTTCGGATCGGTTCTACCTAAACATGGTACCTACTTGTGATCGGTCATACCAGTTACTAGGATCGTTCATACCAATTACAAAGATCGGTCACACAACCTCTTATGATCGGTCACACTAATTACCAGAATTGGTCACACCAATTACAAGGATCGATCATACCATCTCATGGTGATCACTTAAGATCGGTTTCGCCAATTACCAGAAATGGTCATACCAAATCATCAGTCTAGGTATTGTGATCGGTTATACCAAGATACATAACCTGAGTTAAGATCGGTTCTACCAAATCACACATATTGGTCATCCAAAGAATATGCAATGAATAGCCGGACCAATATACCTATTGATTTCCCTTTCAATTCATGATACAAGTTCACAAACTTACTTCCTTTAAGCAAATGTAAAACATTGTTTCCTAGGATGAAATCTTCACCATTAACCCATTCACATAATCATAAAACTATATACAATATTATGTCGATGTCAAATCTACGAAGTTCAAAAGATAAGCGTTAGACTTCGTAATATAATTCCTTAATACTATGACCATACTATTATGATCATGTCTATCCACTATAGTATTATTTATATACAAGCTTTGCATGTAATGTTTTCAATATAGCACGACTTGAAAGATACTTTAGGAATGGAAACAAGTTCAATTCAATATTACTAACCTCAAGTGGAAGGATGATGTCGTCTTTGTAGTCGTTACTTCTTCTCATTCTTCAGGTCTTCAGAGTAATACTTGTATGTCTCAATATTCCTCGACTTTCTACTCTAACCTAAACGAAGTTTGCTCTAGTATTTAATCAAGCGACTTTAGATGAGTTTTGATACTAAAATATGACAACCAGACTTGACATACCAACGCTT
The DNA here is from genome assembly GCA_023531105.1 of Papaver atlanticum. Classification (NCBI taxonomy): domain Eukaryota; kingdom Viridiplantae; phylum Streptophyta; class Magnoliopsida; order Ranunculales; family Papaveraceae; genus Papaver; species Papaver atlanticum. The sequence goes on from JAJJMB010014053.1 coordinate 2,434,718, forward strand.
GGTGGGTTCAACCGAGCTATGCTCTACGAATCTCCCTCTTTGTCAATTTTAGTGTCAAAACTCTATTTACATATGGAGATAAATGAATTACTAAATAACTCATTCTTCATACGCTTGTTTCCAAGTTTCAACAACACAATAACCTGCATATATTCAATCAAAAAATGCCGATGTTGACATTTGAATAACAAAAGCTTTTATTTCCCCTAAAGGAAAGCTATGTAAATATTCAATCCAAACATCTTTGTTATTTCCCTTTTGTACTATGAAATACTACACAACATTATGATATGTTTCTCCACCTTAGTCAATGCTTTACTCTTTCGTTAGATATAACGTTTAAGCACAATTGTCCTTTCCTAGTGATTAAAAATCACTTGTTTACTCCATATATTTCTCCCCATTTTGTCACAAAATGACAAAGGTTCGAGCAAATAAAGGTCAAACTAAAGAATCTTACAAATCTATAAGACTTGTACAACCTATAAGAGTTAAGCACGAAGGTTTCACATACCATTTTAGATAACCAATATTAAAACCGAAACTACAATAGTAATTTAGTTTCAATATGTTATCAAGGAAATAATTGCCCGAAATAATTTTCCCTTATAGTCCAACAAATCGACTAAGATACTTAATTCTATTGTTGAACCGATTGACCAAAATTTTTGGTCTACGGTTCGAATACATACACAATCGGTTCATTCGACAAGACCAAAATAAATATCAGAATTAACTTTATTTTTCTCATCAGGTTCTAATTATATTCAGACAATAACTTAGAACTTTCTCTTTAGACAAGACAAACACTAGGTTAGTTAACTAGTTTTTCTTGTCAAGGCATTCGATTGGACTTGAATAACCGAATCCTCCAATTGATAATTCTAACTAAGATCAATATTAACTTAGTTTCTCTTATTCGGAATCAATTTGACTAAACAAATTACCCGTAATTTTGTTAATCCGAATACAATAGATACAAAAATAAAATAAAATTGACTTGCAATTATTTTTCTTAACTGGAAGCAATTGAAACAAATATATACATTACAACACCGCGATTGCACCGAATTTTGTTAAGCAAAAACACTTGATACCCAACAATAAAGAAGATACCAAATCATAAGCCATATAAATTGACATAGTTTTTCTTAACTGGAAACAATTGGATCATATAAACTAATCCATACACAAATAATGGAAAATATCAATTGTACCGATATTTTGTTAATCAAAAGAAAAAGATATGCAATATAAACAGGCTTTTCTTAAACAGGAAAAACGATTAACTAACAATAAAATCGTTACCTCAATTTCCGCAACCACTTCTCCCCAGACAGATATATCATTAAGTGCAAGTTAAAATAAGAACTCTCCCCTAGTGTGTTGTCATCCTCTCGCAAGAACAAAGCAACAACAACAAAAGCAACCTTTACCATAGAAAGGTTGAATTAGTTTTAACTAATGCGTGCCAATAACAAAAGTTGAAAACCCAAAACACATATGTTATGCTAAACACAACTTATGTAAACATAAATTGATTCAACATATTGTGACATTTCACATATGAGTTTCAATTGGAACACCTTATGATCCTTTGATAAATCCCACCAACATGGGCTAGAACTCAATCCTCTAAATCAAAAAGCCACACAAATCATAAGGGATACACCATATGAGATCGAATATTAAGGTTAATAAAAACCGAAATCAGACATCTCATAAAACTGAAATTACATAGCAAAAATATAAACGTTCATACACAGGCTATGCAATCAGAAACTATCACATGAAACAAAAATTATAAAATAATAATTTATTAATAATAATTATATTGATAGTTTTATTCAAAATAGACCTTATACAAAAATATCGAGATAAATCAGTACATTGATGTCTATTTTCTCTAAATAAGTATCTTTAATTCTCTCAGAGTTTCTCAGTTTGCTTTGGAGTCAGATCAGGAGATCTCAAAGGATTCCAATCATCTTCAATGATAACCAATCTTGATTCAAGACTCAAAACATTGTTATTGACTTCCTTTACATCCTTTCGCAAATCCTTTTCCATGTTACGTACTTCACATAAAATTAGATCTAGTTTTAGTGAAATATTCTTGAGAAGATTATATTTAAGGGATGAAATCTCTCTATTAGGAACATCTTGATTTAGTTCTGGAGCAGAGTCTGAATCACCATCTGAAGATTCGAGACAATTTTTTTTTTTTTAGGAAACAAGATAGTCCGAACTTTTTCAACTTTGTGAGAGTTGCAACTAGAGGTATATATTATGTCAGATCTCTATGAAATGAAATGTAAATTTCATTTCTCCTATAAATAAGAGAAGTTTTCTCATAATCTTTGAGAATATTATTCCATTTAATTACATTAACCGATTTTTTTTAAAGAAAATATTTACACACACATCCTTACTGTTTATTGAAAAATAAATAATAAGGATTTTTGTTTATGATAGCCTGGTTAGGTTATCAATTTTCGGTTGTTGAATTTTCTTTCCTTCAAAATTTCAACATTCTTTCAAATTCGAGAGTCTTTTATTTTTGAAATGTTATGTTCTTTTCTCAGTCTTGAGACAAGATCTTCATATCCAAGAATCACATCACTCAATTTCCTTAGTTGACTCTCTAGAATAATTTTTGATTTGGACTTATATCTTACCTGTTTAGATCGACACTGTTTGTCTCTCTGTGAGTTACTAAGACATTATTTCTGATAATTCCCTTATTGTTTACATCGGAAACAAAGTCTAGATGTATTCCGATTACAACCCTTAGGTTTGATAGGTTTATTCAACCTTTTCTTGTGATCAATTTTTGGTTTATGCATACCAAGGTTTTATTTACCAGAACAGAAACGTATATTTCTCAATTTGAAATTTTCTACTTTTAACTTTCTGATCTCATCATGACAAGAGTTGATGTCTTTGATGAGTTTAGATAATTGTTCTTTTTCATAACACAAAGAGAGTTCGTTTTTCACAAGACGCTTGTTAAGTTTTTCTTTATCATTCAAATAACTTAATCCGATTTGCTCAAGCGATGATTTTATTTCTTTGATTTCAGATTCCAGAGATTGAATTCTCTTATCTTGACAAAGAAACTCTTGTTGAAAAACCTTAGAGGTAAACTCTTCTTGTATATCTAAAGTTGAAAGTATTTCAGAATAGTAAATTTCCGCAATGGTTGCAGTATGATCTGTCATACAGTCTTGATTGTCCTCATCAGGGGAATAATCAAGAGTCGCATCACATGCATTTATTTTCCATCGAATATCCTTAGTAGGACAGTCAGGAGAAAAATGACCAAAGCATTGACATTTGTAGCATTGAGGAATATTATCATCATCATCCCATGTATCTTTAGTCTTTGGGGTAGAAGTATGATTTCTTCTTGATACAGGAAGATTTCTCTTCCGATGTATCAACAATTTCTTGAATTGTTGAGCAATAAGAGACAAATGATGATTTAATTCAGCCTCGCCTTCATCATCTAAAGCTTCATGATCTTTGGATTTTTCCGGACTCTGAGTTGGCGGATTTTTAATGACTTTCAAAGCCAAGTTTGTGTCTTCCCTTTTTGACAACCACTCTTGATCAAAAATATTTAGTTTTCCTACAAGAGAACTTCTTGATAAGGAGGAAAGATCGTTAGCTTCGATGATTGCATGTTTCGTAGACTCGTATTTAGATGTCAACGATCTGAGGATTTTGCACACTATATCTTTTTCATAAATAGTCTTTCCAAGAGAGAAAGAAGCATTAACTATCTTAGAGAGTTTAACATGAAACTCTTCAAATGTATCGTTGTCATCCATTCGAAGGATTTCTAATTCAGAAGTGAGAGTTTGAAGTTTAGCTTCCTTTTCTGATATGTTACCTTTAAATACGATTCGAAGATTATTCCAAGCTTCTTCAGAAGTTTGACATGTAGAAACATAATATTGCAGATCTCGGCTTACAACATGTATGATTGCATTCAAACCATCTGAATTCTGCTTTGCAAGTATCTTTTCTTCACTTGTATAATCAGCTAAGCGTTTAAACTCAGTTTCGGATCCTTCTATTTTTGGACGATCATACGCATCAAAGACTAATAACTAAATATTAAAATTGTGTGATTGAAGAAAAGATTTCATAGCATACTTTCACCACAGATAGTTTGTTCCGTCAAATATTGGCGGTACGTTAGCAGAGATCGATTCATAAGAACTCGAATTCATTTCTTATAGGTTGGATTGCACTAAACACAGATTGTTAGATCTTTTCGTGTTTGCCTGCTCTGATACCAATTGAAAAGATGAGGGTACCCAAATACAGCACAATCTTTTATTTATCAACCTATAAGTCCTCTACCGAATGTGATCGTCTTTGGAAAAAGTCGAGACAATACGACAATTCGGTTCACACTTCGTGTGATCGTATATGGATACGATATCGATACAATACAAAAAAATAATCACTTGTGTGATTGACTATGGATACAAGATCGATACTATATGACAACAAAGTGTGTACTTGATAATAGGTTCGGAATTAACCGAAACTCTATAGGATCAATATCAAGTATTACAAAGTTAACGTACTTGTGTATTTAACTTAATTATAATAACAATTATAATGCGGAAAACAAAGTAAAAGACACAGGAAGATTTTGTTAACAAGGAAACCGCAAATGTAGAAAAACCCCGGGACCTAGTCCAGTTTTTAATACTCTCAAAATTAAGCCGCTATACAAAATCTAATACCAACTTCGTATAGTTGAGACCAAGCAGACTACCCCTAGCTACTTTTTTTTGTCAGTATCCCTGCGCCTTCGACTTCTAGTGTCATGCATGTGAATATCAAGTCCTTTGGATCGTATTCCAAACAGCAAAGGAATAATCTATTTGGTAACCACTCTAATCAATCTTGCTAGAAGATATGTGAGTTGTTGACAAAGGCTCTTATGTTTAATCTAATAAACTACTTTGTCTGGTTAGATCAATCTATCCAATGACCACCGAAATGATCAAGTTTAGATTCACACTCAATCGGTATAGATCTCAAAGGAAACTATAGAGAATAACGATCTCACGCAACTAATCAATCAGATCTATCAAAGATAAATTGATTCTAGTTGGATCCCAGCTGATCTAGGTTTGTGCACTAATTCCACAAGATACGAAAACTAATAATAATTCTTCTTCGTCTTCAAAGCTTCTATTGCCTTCAAATACTTGCACAACACCACTTGAACCTTCTTGTGATCAATCACACACAGAACGGAGTCTGTTAACAATGGATTATCATAAGATTTCTTTGGATCTTATAACAGTTCTAAAGATCCCGTCGATACTTTGATCTAGTCTGAGTGAATCTTATATCAGAAGAGAAGATTCTCAAGAATAAACAAACTAGGTGCAATCAAAGTTTCAACAACCGTTAGTCAATTAAATCAAATCGAAAACTAATAACACTGCAATTATATAGTTTCCCACAAACGGTACTCGTAGATCTTCTTGATCCCACAGAAGTCTTTAAATGAGCGGTCGTAAGAGATTTCACCTAATTAGGATACTTTCCTCTCCGAATAGACGGCTCCATCAGAAACAACAAGTAATGAACTTTGCCTTGCTCTTAGGATAGTTTGCTAAAAATGCAAACTTAGGTATTTATAGACCAAGGATGTTTGTACACCAAGGAATTTCCAAAACCGAAACTATTCTTAAGATATGCGATAAATGCCCGAATTCGGTTTTCCTAATTCCAATAAATGCAGTCCAATATTTTTCGAAATCTCTCATAGAAAACCTCTAATTAGTAAACGCATATTACTAATTTTTATTCTCTAGAGCATGCATTAATTGCTGGTAATTAAAGCATATAAAATCAAAAACCTTATTTAAAAGATTCTTAATTTATTTCGGTACATGATCACCTTGAGTACCAAAAAATATCTTTGAACAATAAATGATAAGAGTTAATGCTCAAGTTCAAAGTATGTTTACATCCTTAAACAACAAACCCTGATTCCGAATCTACACAAGTTCATGAATACAATATGTAATTCATGGAAAATCGGATTCGCATCTTAGAATTGGTTATACCTAAATTCCAAGACTACTATGTGATCGGTCATACCAAGTCACAACGGTTATATGTGATCGGTCCTACCAAGTCACATACATAGGTTCGGATTTGTTATACCAAACACATAGATCAGTTCTACCTAAAAATGGTACCTACTTGTGATCGGTCATACCAGTCACTAGGATCGGTCATATTAATTACAAGGATTGGTCACACAACCTCTTATGATTGGTCACACCAATTACCAGAATCGGTTATACCAATTACAAGGATCGATCATACCATCTCATGGTGATTACTTAGGATCGGTTTCACCAATTATCAGACCGGTCATACCAAATCATAAGTATGGGTATTGTGATCAGTTTTACCAAGATACATTGTAAGAGCACTACTCGATCGAACTCGCAAGCGTTCTATCTCAAGCTTGTTGTCAAGTTTAGTTGCCTAAACTATAAGTTTTAATTTCTAGTCTACTTATAGCTAAGTCTCGGATTAGGATAGTAAATGTAGTTGGACATTAGACTTCACGGCGTTGATCGATTGAAGACGAAGACCTACAAAGGGGAGCTTATGGAACTTCATCAACAAAAGGTATGTGGAGACTTGAACTCATCTATCACTCAAAAGTTTATCTACTCTGTCTCTGATTTGAGACAAAAGTTGTATAACTATATAGACTTCGATTATACACATTTGATATTTCGAGCTGAGTTTAACTCGCTTACATATTTCTCAAAATATGTATTGGTAAGCTTTAACTTTAACCAAGTTCATCTTATATTCTTGACGAAAGTCAAAAGATGATCATGTGAAAATCGCCTTGTAACATCTTACATGATTTTTGTGACACGGTCATTTGATGTAGACTCGGAATGTTTCGTACTTATCATTCGATCACTTGAAAGTTGCTTTGAAGCTAATAGTTTGTGTGAGACGGCTATTGTCGTCTTCCGAGAATGTTTCAATGATTGAAATCAGAGTTTAGAACTAATAACCATGATTGGATATAACACATTATGCGTAATTGGATATGTGTTGTCCAAGTCCAGGAACCATGGTATGCATACCCATATGCATACTGGTTGGTTATGGAAGTCCGGGAACTTTGTATGCATATCGGTATGCGTACTGGCATGAGTTTCAAGTTCCGGAACTTCAACTGAGTTTTGGAAGGTGGGCGTACCCATTCGCATACTGGCGAACCCAAACTTGGTCCGGCCACTTAGGTATGCGTACCCGTTCGCATACTTGAGTAGGTTATGTTCTAAAATCGGCTTGTTCGTTAACTAATACATTTATATAATAAGGAATTCAATCTTTTGCAAACCGTGGCTATAATGTTCATGAATTGATTCGAGTGAATCAAAATCGATTTTGTTTCAATTGTGTCTTGTATACTTCTAATAGAATATAAACTAGTTTCATTTGAGTCATTTGAACTAGTTATGGTTAAGATGAATATGGTTGATATGAAAGTGTTCATATGGCTAACTTCGGTTAACTATTGTTGAGCCAACAAGATGTACACTTTTAGGTACGGTTACCCATATCTAAATGAAGTCACTTTTCATTTGTGTGTAAAAAGCTAAGTTCGATCTAACGGTTGAAAGATATTAGCTTGAGTCTAATCAGGTTTTCATCTAACGGTGAATATTGGATGCTTTGTTACCAAGGTAACATTGATTGCAAACCCTGATTTGATGACTATATAAAGGAGAACTCTAGCAACTGGGAAACCTAATCCCCACACCTCCTGTATGTTACTAGTTGCGACTAGAGTCGATTCTCCTTTAACCTTAGGTTTTTCACGGAACCCTGTAGGTTAACGACTTGAAGACTTCATTGGGATTGTGAAGCCAGACCCAACTATTTTCTCTGTTGTTGCGTGTTCTGATCTTGCTGTTTTCTATCGTATTGAGTACTATCTTCTATAAGATTTGCTCGATATTTATTCTCCACTAGGCAAGATAAAAAGTGGTCACAAACATCTTCGTATCATCATTTGTGATTCCACAATATCTTGTTTCGCTACCATACGATTAAGATTATTATGAGGTGATTGATATTTCTAGGCTTTTCTTCGAGAATATAAGTCCGGTATATCAATTGGTTCCTGTTCACCTTGATTTATAAAAAGACGAAACAAAAACTTCTAGGTATTTCTGTGGGAGACAGATTTATCTATTCAATAGACTTTTCTGTGTGAGACAGATTGGTTTATCAAGTCTTCGACTTTGGGTCGTAGCAACTCTTAGTTGTGGGTGAGATCAGCTAAGGGAATCAAGTACGTAGAATCCTGCTAGGATTCAGAGGAGTAAGGAACGCGACTGTACCTTGATCAGTGTGAGATTTGTTAGGGCTCAACTGCATTCCAATCCGTAGTTAACTTGTAGTAGGCTAGTGTCTGTAGCGGCTTAATACAGTGTGGCGTTCAAATCTGGACTAGGTCCCGGGGGTTTTCTGCATTTGCGGTTTCCTCGTTAATAAAATTTCTGGTGTCTGTGTTATTTCTTTTCCGCATTATATTTGTTTGTATAATTGAAATATCACAGGTTGTGCGTAAGTTCAATCAATTGTGAATCCGACCTTTGGGTTGTTGATTGAATTGATTGAAACTTGGATATTGGTTTTTGATACCGTCCAATTTATTTGTTATATTCAATCGGGCTCCCAAATTCCTATTTGTTTGATTGTAGATTTAATTGAGAAATAGAGGTATAACTCTTGGATATACTTTTCTTAAGATTGAGTCTGACTGTCTAGTTGATTCTCTTGAAAGTATATTTGAGTTAGTCCATACAGATTTCTAAGTGAAATATTGGGTGTGGTTGTTAGACCCCCACTTTTTCAAATTGTAACAAAGCAGGCAAACACATTTAAGACCTCATAAGTCTGTGTTTGTGGCAATCTGATTTGTGTGGATAGTTGTTTATCTCACTCACGCACTTAGAAATGTGTTCCAAAAGGTTTGATGATGCTAAATGTCTTGGGATTACCTCCAAGGATAACTCCTTTGCGGATTCTTCCGAATCCCTAGGTAAGAATTTTTTTTCTATCAAATTTTGATAACATTCCCTATGATATGACATTTAATACTATGTCTGAAACTGAAATGGAACTCACCAGAACTAAAAAAAATCTGTTGAGTTCATTGATTTTCAAGGAGCTAAGATAATGTCTCTTGAAGAAAAACATGATTAGCTCATTGATGAACTTGAAAAGTTTCTTTGTCGAGAACGGGAACTCTATAGCATCATTGAATTCTTCTCTAACAATATCGAAAAACTTGTTCAAGAAACTACTCTGCAGCGTGAAAAGATTATTTCTCTTGAGGATATTGTTAAAGAAAATTCAATTAGAGAAAAACGTTTGATCGAGACTCATTTATCAGATCTGAACAGCATTGGTGTTGAAAAAAAGAAACTGGTGCATCTCTGCTTTTAGCCTAGGAACAGTGCAAATCCTTGGAAAGGGAAAAATCTGTTTTATTGAGTAAATCTTCTTCCGTGCCAATCTCTAATTCACATAAGGGATTACTGTACGTGAAGAAAAATACTTCCAAAGAAGCATCTGGTAAGAAATGTTCACATGTCTTGCAGTCTTCTAATAGGGCTACTTGTTTAAAACAGGGTTCTTCTGATATTTCTCTTCCACGAACCTATTCCTTATGTGGGAAAAGAAATCATTATGATTCTCATTGTTTTTCTAGAAAGAAACAGATTTCTAAGCTTTAAAATCTACTTCTTTTTGCTGTCGAGCGAGTAAATTGTCTAACGACATCCACAATGGATTTTAGTCCTGCAGAATACCAGAATTCTCATGCACGAGGTTTCAAGAGTCACTCATCTAGAAATCACCACAGGAATCGTGTCCCTCTTAATGGTGCTAGTTTGTGCGCTACAAACTTACGCGTTCCCAGTGCTATTGAGAATAAGTCTGGTAAATCTAAGTTTAGAATGTGGAGATCTCTCTCTTCTAATCCTCTGGAACTGATTTCTAGAGGTCCTAGACTTAATCCTCAAAAAATTCCTTTGATGGATTGCCTAAAAAGGTTATGTCGAATTCTTCTGGAATGAGAAATAACCAAAGGAAGGTAAGGAATACTATATTCAAACTCTCAAATGGTATTTACAATTCATCTCTCAATACTCATGGTGGGATTACATCTCACTTTACTACCTAGCTCTAGGTAATTTCATCCTTGTATCTAACTTGAGAGTTGCAAGGATGACATTTGCGAGATGCTCAAGTCTACTGTAGGTTACCATTTATCTTGTGTTTGATTTATCTGTTTTCTTCCGTTGTGGAAGTTGAGTTATTTCTTGACTTCTTGTAATTAGTATATCTCTTCCTTATGCTCTGATTAATTTTTTAGTTTTTGAGTCATGGGTGTAAGAGATATCTGAAAACAGAGAGTATTTCTTTTTTTTATTGGATCTTTCCTGATCCACTATCCTTCCACTTCCAGTCCACAAACGTCCGTGTCTTTCTTGGGAGTTTTAGGGTTTCCATAACAAGGGTGTCCTTCTCTTTTTCGTAAACATATATTTTTTGTTTTTTCCTTCCCTAATAATTAAAAAAAGGGGGGGGGGGGGGGGAAGAAAAATGGATAACTCCTCAAGGCCTCAAGAAGTGGTGGATCTTGAGAAGGAAGAAGACATTAAAGGATGCGATTCAGTTCAAGAACTTGTCTTGAAAAATATGATTGAAAGGAAAGAGTACAACTCCTGGATTGGAGACTCTGTCAAGGATTTAATTCTTTTTCAGAATGACTCTAAGGTCAAATTTGCAAATCTTCAACTGCAAATAAATCAGCTTATTGATGGTCAGACCAAAATCCTTGATAATCAAAAGATCTTGATCAGGAATCAGAAGCAACTCATCATGGACTGTGTCAAAGCTAGGCATCTTTCTCGCATTGTTGATCGGAAAGTTAATGTTCTAACTCATGAACATGGTGTCTCTACGGTCAAAAGAATCAAGGATATCAGTGATACCTTTTATGATGGACCCTTTCAAAGGTATGATGTTATCAAAGAAACTTGATTTTGTTAAGGAAACTTCTTATGAGAATTTATTCTTGTGTTTTAAGAAGGATAACTAGGGTTTGGAATAGCCATTATTATGAGTACACATAGCTATTGCCAACGATTTTCATCTTGCAATGTTTTTAGATTTATTAATTTAAATTCTAAAGTTTATTTGGAAGATGAATTTGCATTATTAATCTTTATTGGTTTTATATATTGCAAAAAATTTATGGGACATGTGTGTTTACGCCCGTGAACTATGATTGTCCCATATATGTCAAACGTTAATCCTATTATGTCATTATGCAAATATTGTTGAAGATAAGATGAACTTTTGATTGCAAAGATTAAGTCTATTACATATCTTTATGCAAATATTGATGAAAAATAGAATGAATCGTTGAATATTCCGCAGTATTGGTCTTTCCCTGATCCACTTCTATGTGAAAGTACTGTGTGGCTCCGTAAGTTCTCTTATGTTTAGCATTTCCGATTAAATTAATCATGGGTTCTCTTATGGTTAATTTAATTGAGTTTTTTGGATACAAATTCATGTTTCATGTAATTTTTTAATGTCCAAAGAAATCCTTCTTTTCTTTTGAAAGTAAGGTCGCTCTTGTTGTTCTTTCGGGAATGACATTTTATGGGGGAGAGTTCTTAATTGAACTTGTACTTAATTGCAAAATCTTTGTGGGGAGTGCGGCTATGGAATATTGTAGGAGTTTTCTTGTATCTTTATAAACTCCTTGATGAATACATTAAGTTTCGACTATGTGAAATCATCGAAACAAAGTTGATATGTTCTCTTTTAGTCATGAAGTATCTCTATGAGAATTTCATTATGATACCACTAGTTTTCGTACCTTTGCCAATTTATATTGACAAAAAGGGGGAGAATTAATGTGTTGTTCACACTATAAATACATATGGTTTACAGATCATTATGTAAGGGGAGTGGTTTTCATGTGAGACGAAGTATTGACTAAAGGGGAGTAATACATATCACCATAGTATTGTTGTCAAAGTTGTGATACAATTGGACTTTGATGCTGTGTAATGATACTATGACACTGTATAACAATGATTGAGAGCTACTGTTTTCTCATTGTTATAGCTACGGATCATCAACAGCTATAATGCTGAGTTCAACACGTTCAGAATCACTGGAGTACTTGGAAGTGACGAAGATTTCGAGTAATGTTGAAGAACCAAGGAAATCAAGCATTTGGATGAGAAGCTACAAAGTTTATTTATTTTGTAATCCATATGTATTGATAGTTTTGTCACTAAAATTGACAAAGGGGGAGATTGTTAGAGCACTGCTCGGTCGAACTCGCAAGTGTTGCTATCTCAAGCTTGTTGTCAAGTTTAGTTGCCAAAACTATAAGTCTTGATTTTTAGTCTACTTAAAGCTAAGTCTCGGATTAGGATAGTAAGTGTAGTTGAGCATTAGACTTCACGTCGTTCATCGATTGAAGACGAACAACTACTAAAGGGGCTTTTGTGAACTTCATTAACAAAAGGTATGTGGAGAGTTGAACTCATCTATCACTAAAAAGTCTATCTACTCTATTTCCTATTTGAGACAAAAGTCGTATAGCTATATAGACTTCGATTATACACATTCGATATTTCGAGATGAGTTTAACTCGCTTACATATTTCTCGAAATATGTGTTGGTAAGCTTTTTCTTTAACCAAGTTCATCTTATATTCTTTACGAAAGTCAAAAGATGATCATGTGAAAATCGCCTTGTAACATCTTACATGATTTGTGTGAGACAGTCATTTGATGTAGACTCGAAATGTTTCGTATTGATCATTCGATCACTTGAAAATTGCTTTGAAGCTAATAGTAGGAGTTAGACAGCTATTGTCATCTTCCGAGAATGTTTCAATGAATGAAATGGGAGTTTAGAACAAATAACCATGATTGGATATAGCACAGTATGTGTACTTGCATATGTGTTGTCCAAGTCCGGGAACCATGGTAAGCATACTCGTATGAGTACTGGTTGGTTATGGAAGTCCGGGAACTTAGTATGCATACCGGTATGCTTACTGGCGTGTTCAAGTTCCGGAAATTCAACTGAGTTTAGGAAGGTATGCGTACCCGTTCGCATACTTGCGAACCCAAACTTGGTCCGACCACTTAGGTATGCGTACCCGTTCGCATACTTGAGTAGGTTATGTTCTAAAATCGGCTTGTTCGTTAACTAATACATTTATATAATAAGGAATTAAATCTTTTGCAAACCGTGGCTATAATGTTCATGAATTGATTCGAGTGAATCAAAATCGATTTTGCTTTAATTGTGTCTTGTATACTTCTATGAGAATATAAACTAGTTTCATTTGAGTCATTTGAACTAGTTATGGTTAAGATGAATATGGTTGATATGAAAGTGTTCATATGGCTAACTTCGGTTAACTATTGTTGAGCCAACAAAGTGTACACGTTTAGGTACGGTTACCCATATCTAAATGAAGTCACTTTTCATTTGTGTGTAACAAGCTAAGTTCGATCTAACAGTTGAAAGATATTAGCTTGAGTCTAATCAGGTTTTCATCTAACGGTGAATATTGAATGCTTTGTTACCAAGGTAACATTGATTGCAAACCCTGATTTGGAGACTATATAAAGGAGAACTCTAGCAACTGGGAAACCTAATCCCCATACCTCCTGTGTTATACTAGTTGCGACTAGAGTTGATTCTCCTTTAACCTTAGGTTTTTCACGAAACCCTGTAGGTTAACGACTTGAAGACTTCATTGGGATTGTGAAGCCAGACCCAACTATTTTCTCTGTTGTTGCGTGTTCTGATCTTGTTGTTTTCTATCGTATTGAGTACTATCTTCTCTAAGATTTGCTCGAGATTTATTCTCCGATAGGCAAGATTAAAAGTAGTCACAAACATTTTCGTCTCATCGTTTGTGATTCCACAATATCTTGTTTCTCTACCGTATGATTAAGATTATTTTGAGGTGATTGATATTTCTAAGCTGTTCTTCGGGAATATAAGTCCGGTATATCAATTGGTTCTTGTTCACCTTAATATGTCAAAAGACGGAACAAAAACTTTTAGGTATTTCTGTGGGAGACAAATTTATCTATTCTTTAGACTTTTCTATGTGAGACAGATTGGTTTATCAAGTCTTCGACTTTGGATCGTAGCAACTCTTAGTTGTGGGTGAGATCAGCTAAGGGAATCAAGTGCGTAGAGTCCTGCTAGGATTCAGAGGTGTAAGGAACGCGATTGTACCTTGATCAGTGTGAGATTGGTTAGGGCTCAACTACATTCCGGTCCGTAGTTAACTGGTAGTAGGCTAGTTTCTGTAGCGGCTTAATACAGTGTGATGTTCAAATCTGGACTAGGTCCCGCGATTTTTCTGCATTTGCGGTTTCCTCGCTAACAAAATTTCTGGTGTCTGTGTTATTTCTTTTCCGCATTATATTTTCTATATAATTAAAATATCACAGGTTGTGCGTAAGTTCAATCAATTGTGAATCCTACCTTTTGGTTGTTGATTAAATTGATTGGCACTTGGATATTAGTTTTTTTTACCGTCCAAGTTATTTGTTATATTCAATCGGGCTCTCAAATTCCTATTTGTTTAATTGCAGATTGAATTGAGAAATAGAGATATAACTCTTAGATATACTTTTCTTAAGATTGAGTCTGACTGTCTAGTTGATTCTCTTGAAAGTATATTGGAGTTAGTCCATACAGACTGCTAAGCGAAATATTGGGTGTGGTTGTTAAGCCACCACTTTTTCACACATAACCTGAGTTAAGATCGGTTCTACCAACTCACACATATTGGTTATTCGAAGAATATGCAATGAATAGCCGGGCCAATATACCTATTGATTTCCCTTTCAATTCATGAAACAAGTTCACGAACTTACTTCCTTTAAACAAATGTAAAAAAATTGTTTCCTAAGTTGAAATCTTCACCATTAACCCACTCACATAATCATAAAACTATATACAAGATTATGTCGATATCCTATCTATGAAGTTCAAAAGATAAGCGTTATACTTCGTAATATAATCTCTTAATACTATGACCATACTATTATTATCATGTCTATCCACTAGAGTATTATTTATATACAAGCTTCGTGTGTTATGTTTTCAATATAGCACGACTTGAAAGATATGTTAGGAATGGAAACAAGTTCAAGTCAATATTACTAACCCCATGTAGAAGGATGATGTCGTCGTTGTAGTTGTTACTTCTTCTCATTCTTCAGGTCTTCGGAGTAATACTTGTATGTCTCAACATTCCTATACTTTCTAGTCTAACCTAAACGAAGTCGACTCTAGTATTTAATCAAACGACTCTAGATGTGTTTTTCTAAAATATGACAACCAAAACTTGACATACCAACGCTTGGTGGGTTCAAACGAGCTATGCTCTAACAACAACTATTGGCGTTTGGTTTGGATACGAAAGAAAGAGAAGCGGATCAACTGGAGAAGTTATAGCATCCAGTAGCTTGAGTAGCCGAGAGAAAGTGGGAGGAAAGGTTTTCAAACCCTAATTTCTCACGGCTGCGAGTATATATATAGGGATGGGAACTCGTCAATACCAATAAAGGCCGTGGGAACGCGTTGGAATATGGAGGTGCGCATGTTTCGGAGCTTATCCTGCAGCGGATGTACAAGTTTGCCTGCAAGATAATGTCATGGTTGGCCTTGGACAAGATATTTTCACAACAGTTCATGCCTGCAAGTCTTATGGCAAATCAACGACTATGATTTAGCCTAAACAAGATGAGATCCATAGTTCATCTAAAACACCTAAGAAACATCAAAATACATCACATGGGGGGATTTTGACCAATACCTAATTATTCTGACCAATTACGCGCAAGCTAAGCGGCGGGCAGTTATATGTGACAAGTCAAGTTGTGAGACTTGCCGCAAGAAATAGCATGCAATGATCTTAAGTTGAATAAATAAGTTATTCATGAAATCGATATTTATTGAATATCGCTTGTAATCGATGCATGTAAAGCATCGCTTTTAAGCAAGCATCTCAAAATAATAGATGCTCATGAAGCATCGTTGTATAGAGCCCGCCTTGGTTAGTCGCGGAACCTAATGTATTAAAATGAGCGCGGCCAGCCATCTTCAAGCAGCTGCCAGGAATCGCTTGGGAAAGCCGAGGGAAGGTCGATTGGCTCTCATGGAAGAGTGGCGGCCGGTGAGCACGACAGTGCCTTATTGGTCGCACAGAATTAAATCTAAGATGGTCAATTTGGCTAGCCAAGTTGGACGGCTGAGATGATTTGCGGAAGTTGCATAATGTCGTTGATTCAATTCAGGGTTTTTAAAGTCGCGTGACTGTCGCACTTTGGATGATAGGTTTGTGGCATTGCTGGCGTATTTGAAGCAATGCGATTGGTCGGGGTTATTGTTGAGCCGCCCGTGATCATGACCGCGCCTTGCCAGTTGCTTGAAATCAGATCTTGGCCGGTCTATTCGGCTAGCGAAGTTGGACGGCCGAGATTGCTTTGCGGCAGTTATATACTGCCGTTGGTCGACCTTGCGGTTTTGAAGCCGTGTGGCCAACCTACTTTGGGCTAATGGTTGGAGGCGTTAGTTGCTGGCTGTGAGCAATTCGATTAGCCAGGGATGAAGGAAGGCCGCCGGTGAGCGTACTGGCACTGCATTGGCCGGCTAAAATTGGATCTGGGTCGGTAGATTTGGCTAGCAAAGTTGGACGGCCGAGATCGTTTTGCGACAGTAATATGCTATCGCTAACATAATTAGGGTTTTAAAAGCTGCGCAACCAACCTTCTTTGAGAAATTGGTTTGAGACTCTGCTTACAGGTTGGCAGAGCTCCGATTGGCCGAAGTATTAGTGGGCCCACCAGTGTATATGATGGTGTTTGTCCGGTCGCGTCAGGAGGCGGCCAAGCTTGAAAAATCAGCCGGCCAAAACGTACGACCGTGATCGTTTTAAGACTGACATGGGAAGCCTATATTCGATTCCTTAAGGAATTAGGTGTGTCGACCAGCCAACTTCCACTTTTAATTAAAAGTGTAGGTTGCGCATTTTGAGCGATCTGATTGGTCGGTGGGAAAGGGGGACCGGCAGGCAACGATATGGGCATGGACGGCAGATGGTACGACGGCGCAAGCTTGGGAGAACCGGTCGGCGAAGTGGCGCGGCTGCGTCCCTTTTGCTGCTTCCTATATGTGCCGCAATTCCTCTTTATTTCTTGATTTTCGACTTTTGGTAGGATTTTGCTCCTACTAATCCATGGTAGATTAATTTCCTAGCTTGCCTAGGTTTGGTCTCGACCAATAGGGTTCGAGATATTGCGCAGGCCGCAAAAACCTAATTTTTGCAAACTGGTAAAATTAGGTCAAAAAATTGAATTTTGCGAGCTGTCACAAAATTAATAAAATTTGATAAATTATGTGCGCTGACACAAAATTACAATCTTATTCTCAGAAAGCAGCGCAGCGTGCCTCCGATTAAGTACTTTCATGCAGATCTCAATCCCGACATTTCGGGAGATTCATGCTACTCGGCTGCGAGCGAACATCAATCGTCATGTCATGTCAATATTAAGAGTTCAACTGGGGAACATAGCATAGGAAAAATACCCAGCAAGCCATACATTAGTGAATAATGCAGGCGGGAGATTAAATACTCATTAGGCTCTATACTAGTGAACAATTCATCTAGGAGCTTGAGTTTAAATACAATATGAAGAGCGGCATAGGCACTCATCAAATTTTAATATATTCTTCAGATTCCTTGCGGAATATAGACATATCAAGGTCTACTATTTCTGACACCTGGTCAGTTAGACAGACTTTTATAGTTTTCAACCTAAACTAAAAACCACCATCAACACCATGTTGATGGTGGATATTTGACAAAGGGCAAAAAAGTCATTTTGGGTAAATTTTCAGACCAGGGGTAAAATAGTAATTTTACATACCAGGAAAAAATGGTAATTTTGTAATTCAAAGTTAAAGTTAAAGTCATATTCATTAAGTTTTGGACCAGGGGAAAAATAGTAAATTCACCAAATTTGACCAAAAAGTACATAACAGTCATTTAGAGATTTTTCCACTATACTTGATGGTCAAAATGTTTTAGTGCCACGTTCCCTAGCTGAACTCATAAAGCATTCCTGACATTTATCTTCATTCTCAGCTAAATGACATAAATGAATTGTTTTTTCCCTAAAACGGAGCATGCACGATATCTCGATTCCTATTGGTCGAGACTAAACCTAACTAAGCTAGGAATCAATGCTTTTAGTGCCGGTGGGTACAAAACCCTAGCAAAGTCGAAAAAATAAAATAAAAGGAAAACCTTTACTGACTAGGTCCGTCACGAAAGAGGCTTGGCCGCGCTACTTGGCCGGCCAATCTAACATGCTTTGCGCCTCCTATGGTCGGCCGAGCATACTCCATGTTAGCAAGCTCACGCCCCTCTTATTAACTAGCAAATCAGATCGCTTATAGCCTACATGCTCTGCTCTGGCAAATTAGATCGACTATAGCCTACATGCTCCGCTCCGGCCAATCAGGTCGCTTATAGCCTACCTGCTCCACTCCGTCCAATCTAACTAGTCTAGCACCTCCCATAAATGGACAATCATATCTCGTGGTGCTTACCTGTCACCCCTCTTCCATTTCGACCAATCACATCTCTTTAACTTGGTCGGACGACATCCAAAAGGTCACCCAAGGTTGGCCGATCATATGAGAGCAATACGTAAAGAGTTTAATTATGAGTTATATGCCAAAAGTTTCGTATGGATGTCTAGTATAACATATTAAAAAATCACATAAATCGGGTTAACGAGCTAAATTATACATCTTAAAGAGTGACTAGGTCATGGCTGAAAACTGACAGAATTCCTCATGAATTCTTCCCGAGTTTGTACGGTCTGGATGGTTTCACTTCCTAAACGAGCGTGAAAAGATAATAAATTCTCTTCTGATAAGAATGGTGGGGTCAACCATCAAAATCTGAGTTCGTATGAAGATTCTACAGTAGTTTTAGTGAAGGATCTCACATCTGAATTTTATGACTACGAAATTTCACGAATTTCTTCATGTATTAACATAAACTTCCATTCATTATTTCATTCAAGAGGTGGGTTAATTTGATTATGAGACCATATGTCATGATACATATGCGTGACTACTTTCATACTCATCTATCTTTTTCTTCACTCTTTCATGACCACCCATCACCTCTCGTTGATATCATGAAAAGCTTGACTTGCCACTCATGACCCACATGTAGCATAGCTCGCATGTGATTGGTCGGAATATATACTTCCATGTAGGCCTCACATACAGGTCCTGCTACACACACTTAATTGCTTGGATGACCATATATCCTCTTCTCCACTCATCATGACCACTCTTCACACGTCATGGGAGTAGTGCTAGAATTATTTAGCAACATGTTCAACACTAATGGTTCATTTAAGCGTGGCATTAACATAATATGTTTTCACAGCTTGTTAGTCGTATCAGTCAGGTGTGACGAGTTGTGCAGGTCACCTTCGACTTAACCTGCAGGTTACCTTTGACTTCACATCAAATTAGTATTTTTCAACCAAAATACACTTGAGACATCAACAATGTAAAAAATGGGGGGATGTTCATCAGGGTATTGGTCTGGAGGTCTACGGCAACGAGGTGTACAATGCACCTATTATGAGAAAATGTAAGGAAATGCGGACAGTTTACAAGTGAATGAGTAGTGGGTATGCAACCGTTCAGTCTTCCCTCCATGATAGGGACACGTTTTCATCACTTTCACACGATCTCCACCTTCTCACTCCTCCATAACTTCCACTTCATATGAGATCCGGTTGTACATGCATGATTACACATAAATAGATTGTATGATCTATTTATGAGAAGGTAATCATCATTATCAAAACAAGTATCCAAAACATACAAAATAAACTGCTTACAACCTTCAAGCAGGTTCTATTCTCTGATACACGCTCATACACCTTCACCTGTGACAGAGAAGATAGACTGGAGCGACCATTTATTGGTTTAGGCCAGAATTGTACAGGTTGATCTCTCGAATTTAAAGTACTCATGTGCAGTACATTTGTTTAGGATATAGACTCATTTCTCATCAACCTACCCTATTTTACCATTTTCGGAAGAACAAGTTTTTACCCTACTACAAATTGGCGACCACAGTGGGAGATTAATCTCTCGGTTGCAAAGTCAATTTCTCTTGATTCAAATTCTTTCGATTTCACAAAAATTATCGGTCTTAGGTCAGGTTCAGGTTCAACTACCAACTCTAATATCAATAACAACGCCGGTGAAACTCCTGATGCTGCTACTTATTTGTCTAATATTATTACACCGGGTACCAATCCTTCTTTCAACAACAATAATAGAAATATCAGCAATCCAGGTGTTACCCCTTCACCAATGCTGGCGTCAATACTGGAATCAATGATGATGTTATCAACTCACATCTCTCTGGCCACGATAATGAATAAGCCAGAAACAATCGAGCAAAGCCATCCATAGCCGATCTGATGCAGATGCAAGAGATCTTTGCTAAGAATCAATGATGTATGGTCACCGCAGTTACTCAAGTTTCTCAAGCTTCTGACTGAGCAATTCCAGACAGACCAAACCAAGGATGCTTCAACAATCCACTGATGATCCGGAACCTCTAAAGCTTTTATCCTGGTTGTCGCTAATCGTTCATCATCAAAGGATCACAAAGTCAATCTCATCACGTGTGAAGAGTTTCAGGATTCAGGAGTTGGACTGTCACGATCCAAATGTCACTGAACAACAACTTATGGAGTTATGCATCAATGATATGATTCCTTCTTATAGGGCATTATTGGAAAACTCACGTTTCCAAATGTTCTTTGAACTCCATGAAGCAGCTGCTATCACGACACCTGCCTTGTTGAAGAGTACCAGATTCGCCAAGACTGAAGAGCCTCGTGGAAGCATACGTCTCATCAATGAGCAATACAACCTTCTACCTTCTGTAAACAGTTTCACTGAAGGAGCAAGAGGAAAGATACCACTTCAGAGGTGCAACATCCTGCGTATGAAACCCCACCACCATCTCCAATTCCAGTACCACATGCACGATTAGTGCGAAGAGAAAATCACGTCCAAGCTACACCAGTTATGGCATAACGCCAACAACATCAACAAGTGAGAGACGCTCGGACGGTCTTGGATTTTCTCTCCCCATGGAAGAAATAGTTAAGTTGTTGGAGGTGCGGACTCAAGATGGTGCAATCAAGTTACTCCCTGTCAGGCGATCACCAACTGAACAAGAAATGAAAGATCCCAAGTATTGTCTTCAGTCATCCTACCAGTGAATACAATAAATTGAAGTGTTCTTTCAAGTAAAAGATTGATTCAAGAGAATTGTACTTGGAGACTGAAGGAATGCATGAAGACCCCCACCCTGTCAGGAGCTTCATCATGTATGCAAAACCCATCAATCAAGCTGTCAAGTCTTTGACGGAACGTATGTGTGAACTTCTCTACTTATCATAGGCGCAACATAGAGATATCTTCACTAGTCTTAATTATCTTGTTGTGTCTGGAAGAAGATTATTTTTTCTTGATGAAGATGAGACACTGCCTGAACCTTCTCAGATGGTAAAGGCAAAGAAATGTGTGACTGGGGACTACTCACCACTACTTGTCTCAAAAATACTGAATTTGGCGAGACGCTAGTCGATGCACACACGGATGTCACTATGATTCCATCAAGACTCTCTAATTCAACTGAAAAGCTCATTCATCACGCCAAGAGTAGGGACTACAACCATGCTACTTAATCAGTTCAGGCGATGCCAATCTACTTCCAAAGACATGCCTTGCCAAATATGAAGTTCTGACTATCGCTAACAAGGCAGCCGCAAACATCTCCATCGTTAATGCTTCTGCTGATGCTAGCCTCGAAACTTCTTTCGTTAGCGCTACTTCCACCAACTCATGAAATTAAGACAACCTGATATTGTACATCCCATCTTAGGACTGGGGATTGGTGTCCACGTACTTCTTTTTGAGCGCCTGAACCCTCATTTCAGATGCTTGTTTCACCACTTATCATGCTAATGGAGTCTCTAGTCGAAGCCTTCAGGCATTACTTGGATTCTTTCTATTTACCTTTTCTTCCAGCAACAACGTCTACCAAGTTGAAAGCTCAGTGGGTAATCATGGGCAGGGGATTGGCTCCCTCTTTTCAACTCCTTCTATAAAGTTATCGTCATTTCTTCTACCAGCATTGAGGATGACTGATCCTATTGCTGATGACGACTGCCTTACTATTTCAGGACCATCATTGAGATTAAGAAAGACAATAAGAGTCCATGCTCGGCGTTAGAGAATCCTAATGAATCTTATACGCTTCAGTCTACATCAATGAAGCTACAGGGTCTATCATCAGCTTTTCCGGTTGCCTCAGCCATCATCTTGTGCTGATGTTGTCACTTGATGCGTATCATACCGCTGCTAGATCCAAGGAACGAGATGAGCTATGCCAGTATATGAGGATTGTCCTGTTGGTACCCAACGAAACAAGTAAGTCTACCTGCACCTCTATATCGAGTCCTTAAACATTCTTAAATCTACATCGAATTTAGGCTAAGAACTTAACTAATAGCTATAGGCATCCTAAGCCGACCCTATAGCCTCTTTATGAAGCGTATGCATTTATAAGCATTAGAGTTTTCCCTATCCTTAATAGATTATGTGTATGCAATATAATTACTTTATAACTCAGTATCTACATACGCATAAAATTATCAGAATAGTGCTAGTGAATGCTGCAATACTCCCAAATGATCTATAATTTTACACAATAAATCTCAAGCTCCTAGATGGCTTGCCCACTAGTATAGAACGGCTTTGTCCTCAATATGACACCGGTGCTTGGTATGGTTCCTCCCAAATGTCCTCTGGCTATACAGAATATTCAGAATATACTCTTGTGGCACCTGCTTCCTTGACCTTGTTCTTAAATAATAAAGATCCTAGATGGATGTCCACCGGTATAGACCAATATTGAACCTGTTCTAATATGCAATAATGCCACTCCGAATTCCTTAGATTCGTTTCATATATTAATATTGAACTTGCTTCAAGAAGCGGAACTTCCACAACAGAATTCTTTGAACTTTTTATGTACATCAATGCTCAAATTCTAAATATCCTTGTGTTAATGGCTCAACTACTTGAACACTTAATCATAGTATTCACGGCTCAACTAATTGAAACCTTCATCTTAGTGTTCACGGCTCAATTTCCTGAACACTTCATCATCATCTTAGTGTTAAAATGCACTACCTCCTCAACACTCACCTGTGTTGTCAGGCTTCACTGCCACAACACATCATCTTAGTGTTGAGACGCACTACCTTCACAACAATCACCTGTGTTGTCAGGCTTCACTGCCTCAACACATCATTACATTATTGACGGCTCAACTGCCTCAACGCCCATCACCTGTGTTGTTAGGCTTCACTGCCTCAACACATTATCAGTGTTGAGCCGCATTACCTCCTCAACACTCACCTTTGTTGTCAGGCTTCACTACCTCAACACATCATCATAGTGTTGACGTGTCAACTACCTTAACGCTCATCACCTATGTTGTCAGGCTTCATTGCCTCAACACATCATCCTAGTGTTGAGATGCACTACCTCCTCAATACTCACCTGTGTTGTCAGGCTTCACTGCCTCAACATATCATCATGCATAATGTTGACGGCTAAACTGCCTCAACGCTCATTACCTGTGTTGTCAGTCTTCACTTCCTCAACACATCATCCAAGTGTTGAGACGCACTACCTCTTTAATACTCACCTATGTTGTTAGGCTTCACTGCCTCAACACATCATCCTAGTGTTGAGACGCACTACCTCCTCAATACTCACATATGTTGACAGGATTCACTTCCTCAACACATCATCATAGTGTTGACGGATCAACTTCCTCAACACTCATCACTGTGTTGTTAGGCTTTACTGCCTCAACACATAATCATAGTGTTGACGGCTCAACTTCCTCGATGCTCATCACATGTGTTGTCAGGCTTCACTTCCTCAACACATCATCTTAGTATTGAGACGCACTACCTCTTAAACACTCACCTGTGTTGTCAGGTTTCACTGCCTCAACACATCATCCTAGTGTTGAGACGCATTACCTCTTCAACCCTCACTTGTGTTGACATGCTTCACTGCCTTAACATATCATCATAGTGTTGACGGCTAAACTGCCTCAACACTTATCATTATGTTATCAGGCTTAACTACCTCAACACATAACACTGTTGACGGCTCAACTGCCTCCACACTCATCACATGTGTTGTCAGTGAAAAAGCGGGGGTCTAACAACCACATCCAATATTTTGTTTAGGCAATCTGTATGAACAAACACCAATATAATTCTGAGAGCACCAAATAATAAAGCGAGCTCAATCAAGAAATATATCCAAGAGTTGTATCTCTGTTTTTTAATGTAATCAGCAAATCAGACAGATAGAAATTCGTGAGCTTGATTATTATAAGAAACAACTTGAACGGTACCAAAGACCAATGTTCAAGTGTCAATCAATTTATATCAACAACCAAAAGTTGGATTATCTAATTGATTGAACTTACGAACAACCTGTGATATTTCAATTATATAGAAAAAATATAATGCGGAAAAGAAATAAAACAAACACAAAAAAATTTGTTAACGAGGAAACCGCAAATGCAGAAAACTCCCGGGACCTAGTAAAAATTTGAACACCACACTGTATTAAGCCGCTAAAGACACTAGCCTACTCCAAGTTAACTTCGGACTGGAATGTAATTGATCCCTCACCAATCTCACACTGATCAAGGAATAGCCGCGTTCCTTACGCCCCTAAATCCCAGCAGGACTCTGCGTACTTGATTCCCTTAGCTGATCTTACCCACAACTAAGAGTTGCTACGACCCAAAGTCGAAGACTTTATAAACCAATCTGTCTCACACAGAAAAGTCTATTGAATAGATAAATTTGTCTCCCACAGAAATACATAGAAGTTTTTTTCCATCTTTTGATAAATCAAGGTGAACAGGAACCAATTGATACATCGGACTTATATTCCGAAGAACAGCCTAGTAATATAAATCACCTCACAATAATCTTAATCGTATAGTAATGAAACAAGATATTGTGGAATCACAAACGATGAAAAAAATATGTTTGTGACTACTTTCTTCTTGCCTATCGGAGATTAAATCTCGAGGAAATCTTAGAGAAGATAGTACTCAATCATGATAGAAAACAGCAAGATCAGAACACCCAACTACAGAAAAAATAGTTGGGTCTGGCTTCATAATCCCAATGAAGTCTTCAAGTCGTTAACCTACAGGGTTTTGGAAAAACCTAAGGTTAAAGGAAAATCGACTCTATCCGCAACTAGTATCACACAGGAGGTGTGGGGATTAGGTTTCACAGTTGATAGAGTTCTCTCTTATATAGTTTTCAAATCAGGGTTTGCAATCAATGTTACCTTGGTAACAAAGCATTCAATATTCACCGTTAGATGAAAACCTGATTAGACTCAAGCTAATATGTTTCAACAGTTGGATCTAACTTAGCTTGTTACATACAAATGAAAAGTGACTTAATTTAGATATGAGTAACCGTACCTAAACGTGTACACCTTGTTGGATCAACAATAGTTAACCGAAGTTAGCCATATGAACACTTTCATATCAACCTTATTCATCTTAACCATAACTAGTTCAAATGACTCAAATGAAACTAGTTCTAGAGTTGTTCAATTGTTTATATTCTCATAGATGTATACAAGACACAATTAAAGAAAATTCGATTTTGATTCACTCGAATCAATTCATGAACATTATAGCACGGTTTGCAAAAGATTGCATTCCTTATTATATTAATGTATTAGTTCATGAACAAACCGATTTTAGAACATAACCTACTCAAGTATGAAAATGGGTACGCATACCTAAGTGGCCGGACTAAGTTTGGGTTCGCCAGTATGCGAACGGGTACGCATACCTTCCAAACTCAGTTGAAATTTCCAGACATGAATTTTACGCCAGTACGCATACGGGTATGAATACTAAGTTCCCGGACTTTCATAAAACCAACTAGTACGCATACGGGTATGCATACTATGGTTCCCGGACTTGGGATAACTTGCAACAGTTAGCATACAAGTACGCATACTGTGTTATATCCAATCATGGTTAATAGTTCTAAACTCCCATTTCAATCATTGAAACATTCTTCGAAGACGACAATAGCTGTCTCACACAAACTATTAGCTTCAAAGAAATTTTAAAGTGATCGAATGATCAATACGAAACATTCTTAGTCTACATCAAATGACTGTCTCACACAAATCATGTAAGATGTTACAGGTGATTTTCACATGATCATCTTTTGACTTTCATCAAGAATATAAGATGAACTTGGTTAAAGCGAAAGCTTACCAACACATATTTCGAGAAATATGTAAGCGAGTTAAACTCAGCTCGAAATATAAAATGTGTATAATCGAAGTCTATATAGTTATACGACTTTTGTCTTAAATATGAGATAGAGTAGATAGACTTTTGAGTGATAGATGAGTTCAAGTCTTCACATACCTTTTGTTGATGAAGTTCCACAAGATCCCCTTAGTAGTTCTTCGTCTTCAATCGATGAACGCCGTGAAGTATAATGCTCAACTACACTTACTATCCTAATCCGAGACTTAGCTATAAGTAGACTAGAAATCAAGACTTATAGTTGTGGAAACTAAAATTGAAAACAAGCTTGAGATAGCAACGCTTGCGAGTTCGACCGAGAAGTGCTCTAACAATCTCCCCCTTTTTCAATTTTAGTGACAAAACTATCAATACATATGGATTACAAAATAAATAAACTTTGTAGCTTCTCATCCAAATGCTTGATTTTCTTGGTTCTTCTACATTACTCAAAATCTTCGTCACTTCCAAGTACTCTAGTGATTCTGAACGTGTTCAACTCAGCATCATAGTTGTTGAAGATCCGTAGCTATAATAATGAGAAAATAGTAGCTCTCAATCATTTTTATACATTGTCATAGTATTATTACACAGCATCAAAGTCCAATTGTATCACAACTTTGACAACAATATTATGGTGATATGTATCACTTCCCCTTAGTCAATACTTCATCTCATATGAAAACCACTCCCCCTTACATAAGGATCCGTAAACCATATGTATTTGTAGTGTGAACTACACATTAATTCTCCGGAAATGCTATTCCCCTCACCAATTGCCACTCTACTCACAGCTCAAGATGACGTGTCACTGAAACTGATAAAAACGTGGGAGAGAGAAAGCGTACTGTGTCAACTGTACTCTGTAAAGGGAAGTTAGAGATCATTTTTTTTCTTCCTCCGTATTCCTTATTTATTTATTTTGTTCTTCTCCGGATCCCGGATCTGAAAATCTCAAACAAAAAACTTTTGCGCTGAAATTTGTGAAGAACCTGCAAATTCAAAATGAAGAAGCAATGCCGAAAATCATAAGAAACACATGAAAGTAGTACTCATACAAATTCGAGATTTAAAGAGACCCATGGATAGAAATCATGTTCAATTTCAATAACAGAGTAAGAAAACAGAAAGAAATTAAAAAAAGTTATTACCTAGATGAGATAACTAGATAACCAATACAGAGATGAAAAGTATAAAAGAAATGACATGAACCTATTTCTCAGAAACATAAAATCTTGAAAGAAAAAAAAAATACTCGGCTATTTCTTGCTACCACCATTAATGGAGGTTAAAAATGATGACATAGAGTGGTAATAACTCATCATCAGTCAAATTAAAGGAAAAGTATGCTTTAAGATTTAGGTGCTTCCCGTTCCAGTGGTATTAATATTTACAATAAAATGGAATTGAAAAAAAAAAAAGGAAGAAAAGGAGGAAAGAATGATGGTGGTGGTGGCGAGGATGGGTAGTCACACTATTCACCGAAGGATAAGGTTCCTCTTAGACTCAAAAATAGGAACATAAATTCACTATAATTTTGGATTTTCCCCATTTCTGTTCTCTGGTGTTAAACATTTCTTAGAGGATTTTTTTTTGTAGTTATTGGTTCTACTTTCTAGTATCTGGGTTTATTTTTAACCATTATTCTGTTTGATCTTTTTTAAGTAACCATTAGCCATCGAATAGAGTTTTTCCAGAGTTCGCTATGTTAACATGAAGACTGATCTAGCTTTATTGTTTGAGATCTTCATGATTTATTATGGGAAAAAAAAAAGACTAATCGAGAAGATAAACTGAAAAAAGAAAAGGAATACAGTATAAAGATAAAGAATCCATGTGGTTTTGGTATTTTTACATCTCATCTTTCCACGTCGGACCGAGTGCAGATTAAAGCTGTGAATAGCGAGTGGAAGAGCATTTCCGTTAATTCTCCCCCTTTTTGTCAATATAAATTGGCAAAGGTACAAAAACTAGTGGGATCATAATGAAATTCTCATAGAGATTCTTCATGACTAAAAGAAAACATATCAACTTTGTTTCTATGATTTCACATAGTCGAAACTTAGTGTATTCATCAAGGAGTTTATAAAGATACAAGAAAACTCTTACAATATTCCACAGCCGCACTCCCCATAAAGATTTGGCAATTAAGCACAAGTTCAATTAAG
Organism: Papaver atlanticum; assembly: GCA_023531105.1. Classification (NCBI taxonomy): domain Eukaryota; kingdom Viridiplantae; phylum Streptophyta; class Magnoliopsida; order Ranunculales; family Papaveraceae; genus Papaver; species Papaver atlanticum. The sequence continues at coordinate 2,463,554 of JAJJMB010014053.1, forward strand.
AACTCCCCCTCATAAAATTTCATTCCCGAAAGAACAACAAGAGCGACCTTACTTTTGCAAGAAAAGAAGGATTTTTTTGGACATTAACAAATTACATGAAACATGAATTTGTATCCAGAAAACTCAATTAAATTAGCCACAAGAGAACCCATGATTAATCAGAAATGCTCAACATAAGAGAACTTACGGAGCCGCACAGTACTTTCACATAGAAGTGTATCAGGGAAAGATAAATACTGCGGAATATTCAAAGATTCGTTATATTTTTCATCAATATTATCATAAAGACATATAATAGACTTAATCTTTTCAATCAAAAGTTCATCCTATCTTCCATCAATATTTGCATAAAGACATAATAGGCTTAACTTTTGACATATATTGGAAAATCATAGTTCACGGACGCAAACACTCATATCCCATAACAATTTTTGCAATATATGAAACCAATAAAGATTAATACTGCAAAATCATCTTCCAAATAAACTTTAGAATTTAAATAAATAAATCTAAAAACATTGCAAGATGAAAATCGTTGGCAATAACTATGTGTACTCACAATAATTGCTATTCCAAACCCTAGTTAGCCTTCTTTAAACACAAGAATAAATTCTCATAAGAAGTTTCCTAGACTTAAGACCTATGAAAAATTCTTTATCGTCCCCGAACTCCTTGTCGTTAACAGCCATTGGAACATAAGGTTCATGAAGAAAGGAGTCAATTCCAACAAACCTTCTTGACTGATGCCGAACCAGGGCCTTATGAATTTCAAGAGTCCTAAAAACAATAGCCTTTATTTGTTGTATCTCCTTTCTTATTTCTTTCAACTCTTAAGAACACCAGAAAACTTCTAAAGATTTGAAGGAACACCCCTTGGTTTTCTCACATTCCTCATTTTTCTTCTCAAAGTTGAAGGTACAGGAGATTTATCTTTTTCCTTCATGATTGATGGCTTAACAATCATATTAACATCTTTTCCATCAGAAGATATAATGCTTGGAGTCTCCATAAAAGTAAGTGATTGTGAAAGGAATTCACAAATCAGGCTCAACAAGCAATCTTGTGACAAAAAGAGTTTTTCAGAGAAGGAAAAAAGAATGTAGGGTTACAGAACCTTTATACAAAAGAAGATTCACGTATGCACAATTCTCAACCCTAAAGAAGGCAGGATTGTCGATTTTAACCCACTTTTATTGATCAAACATGGAAAACCGTTTCAATATCAATTATATATGGAAAAATTCCAAACAGGCGAAAAAACAAAACCAAAAAGAAAAACAAAACAAATTTTTTTTCTTGTTTTCCTAAAGCCTGAAGAGTGCAATCTCTTGTCTCTTTTGAACCAGACACTTGAGACAAGATACACCAACAACACAATTAAGTTGTGCTGGGGTGAACAATAATCTTCTTGAATGGCATTCTTAGAACCCTGTTTTACAGACTGTTTAGACCGTTTTTTTTCTTCTAGTGGTCTAATCTTTTCTTTGGAAATTAACTTCTTCGGAAAAGAGATAAGTTTACATACCTCGGACGATTTCTGAACAAGTTTGAGCTTGTTTGTTAATCTATTTGCTCTCCGTTGAAGTTTGTTGACATATCTTACTTTATGTTTGTACTTGTAACACATAGAGAGTTCATGACCCGTAAAAGTATAATAAGAACATGTCAATGTGGAGGACGGTTCAGACACCATAGTTGTGCATGCTGTTAAACAAAATGAAGTACCTTAAACATGTGAAATAGGATTTTCAGTAGATAGGGAAAAATCCATTTTATCCTCCATAGTGGTTGACAAAGTTTCTCCAGGGAGAATATCAAGATTGATGTATGTATTGACAATTATCAAAATCAATATTTTCACTAAAGAGTTCAACACTTGGCTTTCCATCTTTATCTGAATCATAGTGATCAGACATCTCATCAAGAGTTGCAGCAAGACCTTTGTTCCCAGTGTATTTCTTACGATTTGGACACTCATTAGCAAAATGACCGAAACCTGTACACTTGAAGCACTGTGGCATATCCTCATCATCAGTGTCGATAGTGTCTCTGTTTTTAGGAGGGCCAAGGTCGTGAGGTTTGGCTGATGACCTGGGTTTATCTCTGATGAACCGTTTACTTCTCTTCAACAAAAGATCTCTAAACTGTCTAGTGATCAGTGAAACTGAGTTGTCAAGATCTTTATCTGATGAATCATTCTCAATAGGATCAACTTTAGAGTTGCCAGCACTTTTACTTTTATCAAGTAATTTAGTGTTCTTTTGTGCTTTGAAAGCAATATCCTTTCCAGGTTTGGATGTATGCTCATGATTAAAGATCTTTAACTTCCCAACCAACGTATTTCTGGATAAAGTATTAAGGTTATTTCCTTTAACGATGCAATGTTTCTTAGAATCGTATTTGGCTAGCAACGATCTGAGAATTTTCATCACAATATCCTTTTCAGGAATAGTCTTACCTAACGCAAAAGATGCATTAACAATTTCAGACACTTTGTGATTAAACTCATCAAATGAATCTTCATCATCCATACGAAGGTTTTCCCAATCAGAATTTAGGTTTTGAAGCCTAGCTTCCTTTTCAGAGGTATTCTCTTCGAATACAGTTTCTAAGATATCCCACACATCTTTAGACTGAGTGCACGTAGTCACATGGTGCTAAAGATCTGGGGTAATAGAATTAATGTTAGCATTTAAACCATCATAATTTTGCTTTGCAGCGAGAATCTGGTTAGGTTCATATCTACCAATATCCTTTGCAATAGAGACACCGTCTACTGTAACCATTGGAGGATCATAGCCATTAACAACATAAACCCATGATTGAAAATCACGCGCTTAAAGAAAGGCACGCATAGCAATTTCCACCCTAAGTGAGCCATCGAAGACTGGTGGTACGGGTTTGCCTTCTCTGATACCAATTGAAAAAGCGGGGGTCTAACAACCACACCAAATATTTCGTTTAGGCAATCTGTATGGACAAACTCCAATATAATTCTGAGAGCACCAACTAATAAAGCAAGCTCAATAAAGAAATATATCCAAGAGTTATATCTGTGTTTCTTAATGTAATAAGCAAATAAAATACATAGAAATCCGTGAGATTGATTATTATAAGAAACAACTTGAACGGTCCCAAAGACCAATGTTCAAGTGTCAATCAATTTATATCAACAACCAAAGGTTGGATTATCTAATTGATTGAACTTACGCACAACCTGTGATATTTCAATTATATAGAAAAATATAATGCGGAAAAGAAATAACACAGACACCAGAAATTTTGTTAACGAGGAAACCGCAAATGCAGAAAAACCCAAGGACCTAGTCAAGATTTGAACACCACACTGTATTAAGCCGCTACAGACACTAGCCTACTCCAAGTTAACTTCGGACTGGAATGTAATTGAGCCCTAACCAATCTCACACTAATCAAGGTACAGTCGCGTTCCTTACGCCTCTGAATACCAGCTGGACTCTGCGCACTTGATTTCCTTTGCTGATCTAACCCACAACTAAGAGTTGCTACGACCCAAAGTCGAAAACTTGATAAACCAATTTGTCTCACACATAAAAGTCTTTGAATAGATAAATCTGTCTCCCACAGAAATACCTAAAAGTTTTGTTCCTTCTTTTTATAAATCAAGGTGAACAGGAACCAATTGATACACCGGACTTATATTCCCGAAGAACAGCCTAGTAATATCAATCACCTCACAATAATCTTAATCGTATGGTAGCGAAAAAAGATATTGTGGAATCACAAACGATGAGACGAAGATGTTTGTGACTACTTTTTATCTTGCCTATAGAAGATTAAATCTCGAGCAAATCTTAGAGAAGATAGTACTCAAACACGATAGAAAACAGCAAGATCAGAACACGCAACTACAGAGAAAATAGTTGGGTCCGGCTTCACAATCCCAATGAAGTCTTCAAGTCGTTAACCTACAGGGTTTTGGAAAAAACTAAGGTTAAAAGAGAATCGACTCTAGTCGCAACTAGTATCACACAGGAGGTGTGGGGATTAGGTTTCCCAGTTGATAGAGTTCTCCCTTATATAGTCTTCAAATCAGGGTTTGAAATCAATGTTACCTTGGTAACAAAGCATTCAATTTTCACAATTAGATGAAAACCTGATTAGACTCAAGCTAATATCTTTCAACCGTTAGATCGAACTTAGCTTGTTACACATAAATGAAAAGTGACTTCATTTAGATATGAGTAACCGTACCTAAACGTGTACACCTTGTTGGCTCAACAATATTTAACTGAAGTTAGCCATATGAACACTTTCATATCAACCTTATTCATCTTAACCATAACTAGTTCAAATGACTCAAATGAAACTAGTTCTAGAGTTGTTCAATTGTGTATATTCTCATAGAAGTATACAAGATACAATTGAAGCAAAATCGATTTTTATTCACTCGAATCAATTCATGAACATTATAGCCACGGTTTGCAAAAGATTGCATTCCTTATTATATAAATGTATTAGTTCATGAACAAACCGAATTTAGAACATAACCTACTCAAGTATGCAAACGGGTACGCATACCTCAGTGGCCGAACTAAGTTTGAGTTCGCCAGTATGCGAACGGGTACAGATACCTTCCAAACTCAGTTGAAATTTCCGGACATGAAATTTACGCCAGTACGCATATGGGTATGCATACTAAGTTCCTGGACTTTCATTAAACCAACCAGTACGCATATGGGTATGCATACTATGGTGCCCGGACTTGGAATAACTTACAACAATTAGCATACAAGTACGCATACTGTGTTATATCTAATCATGGTTAATAGTTCTAAACTCCCATTTCAATCAATGAAACATTCTTAGAAGACGACAATAGCTATCTCACATAAACTATTAGCTTCAAAGCAATTTTTAAGTGATCAAATGATCAATATGAAATATTCCGAGTCTACATCAAATAACTGTCTCACACAAATCATGTAAGATGTTACCAGGCGATTTTCACATGATCATCTTTTGAATTTCGTCAAGAATATAAGATGAACTTGGTTAAAGCGAAATCTTACCAACACATATTTCGAGAAATATATAAGCGAGTTAAACTCAGCTCGAAATATCAAATGTGTATAATCAAATTCTATATAGCTATAAGACTTTTGTCTCAAATAGGAGATAGAGTAGATAGACTTTTGAGTGATAGATGAGTTCAAGTCTTCACATACCTTTTGTTGATGAAGTTCCACAAGCTCCCCTTAGTAGTTCTTCGTCTTCAATCGATGAACGCCGTGAAGTATAATGCTCAACTACACTTACTATCCTAATCCGAGCCTTAGCTATAAGTAGACTAGAAATCAAGAATTATAGTTTTGGCAACTAAACTTGACAACAAGCTTGAGATAGCAACGCTTGCGAGTTCGACCTAGCAGTGCTATAACAGTCAGGCTTCACTGCCTCAACATATCATCCTAGTTTTGAGACGCACTACCTCCTCAAAACTCACCTGCGTTTTCAGGCTTCACTGCCTCAACACATCATCATAGTGTTGACGGCTCAACTGCCTCACCGCTCACACCTTTGTTTTCAGGCTTTACATCCTCAATACATCATCCTAGTGGTTATACGCACTACCTCCTCAACAATCACCTGTGTTGTCAGGCTTCACTGCCTCAATACATTATCCTAGTGTTGACGGCTCAACTGCCTCAACGATCATCACATGTGTTGTCGGGCATCACTGCCTCAACACATCATCCTAGCATTGAGACGCACTATTTCCTCAATACTCATCACTATGATGTGATGACATAATCGCCCCAATACTCACTTTAGTGTTCTGACGCATTGTTGTCCCGACAGTTATCCTGATTCATGCTCTTGGACGACTACTTGACATCACTACGCCGAGAATATCAAGGCAAGTCAACTAAACGGCCTTTGGTATAAATCTCACGACTAAGTTTGCTCTTATTTATAAAATCACCATCTAGTGCTTACCACGCAATAATGTTACTGTTCCGAGCTAAGCAGGGGACTTAATGTTGATGGTGGATTTTTGCCAAATGGCAAAAAAGTCATTTCCAGGTGAATTTTCAAACCATGGGTAAAATAGTAATTATACATACCAGGGGAAAAATGGTCAGTTTGTAATTCGAAGTTGAAAGTCATATTCATCAAGTATTGGACCAGGGGCAAAAATGGTTACTTTACCAAAATTTGACCAAAAAGTACATAATGGTCATTTTAGGATTTTTCCACTATACTTGATTGTCAAAATGTTTTAGTGCTACGTTCCCTAGATGAACTCCTAAAGCTTACCTGACATATATCTTCATTCTCAGCTGAATGACATAAATTAATTTTTTTTGCCCTAAAACGGAGCATGCACGATATCTCGATTCTTATTGGTCGAGAATAAACCTAGGCAAGCTAAGAATCAATTGTTTAGTGTCGGTGGGTACAAAACCCTCGCAAAGTCGAAAAAATAAAATAAAAGGAAAACCTAGGTCAGTCACGGAAGAGACTCGTCGCGCTACTTGGCCGGCCAATCTAACATGCTCCGCGCCTCCTATGGTCGGCCGAGCATGCTCCATGTTAGTGACCTCACACCCCTGTTTTTAATCGTCCAATCAGATCGCTTATAGCCTACATGCTCCTCTCCAGCCAATCAGATCGCTTATAGCCTACCTGCTCCATCCAATCCAACTAGTTTAGCTCCTCCTATGACCGAACAATTATGTCTCTTGGTGCTTACCTGTCACCCCTCTTCCATTCCGACCAATCATATCTCTTTAACTTGGTCGGACGACATCCAAAAGGTCACCCAAGGTTTGACGAACAGCTTGGAGAAATTAGTAAATAATTTAAGTATGAGTTATATGCCAAAAGTTTCGTATGGATGTCTAGTATAACATACTACAAAATCACATCAACCGGATTAACGATCTAAAATATACATCTTAAAGAGTGATCTAGGTTATGGCAGAAAACTGACAGAATTACTCTTGAATTCTTCCCGAGTTTGTGCTGTCGGGCTGTTTTCACCTCCTAAATGAGCTCATAACTTAAATATTTTAACGTGAGAAGATAGAAAATTCTCTTCTGATAAAAATGGTGGGGTCAACCATCAAAATATGAGTTCGTATGAAGATTCTACAGCAGTTTTAGTGAAGGGTCTCACATCTGAATTTTATGACTACGAAATTTCACGAATTTCTTCATGTATTAACATAAACTTCCATTCATTATTTCATTCAAGAGGTGGGTTAATTTGATTATGAGACCATATGTCATGCTACATATGTGTGACTACTTACATACTCATTTATGTTTTTCGCCACTCTTTCATGACCACCCATCACATCTCGTTGATATCATGAAAAGCAGTGCTTGACTTGCCACCCATGACCCACATGTAGCATAGCTCGCATGTAATTGGTCGGAATATATACTTCCATGTAGGCCTCACATGCAGGTCCTACTACACACTTAATTGTTTGCATGACCATATATCCTCTTCTCCACTCATCATTACCACTCTTCACATGTCATGGGAGTAGTGCTAGAATTACTCAGCAACATGTTCAACACTACTGGTCCATTCAAGCGTGGCATTAACATAATATGTTTTCACAGCTTGTTAGTCGTATTAGTCAAGTGTGACGAGTTGTGCAGGTCACCTTCGACTTCACATAAAATTAGTATTTTTCTAACAAAACACAATCGAGACATCAATAATGTCGCAAATGGGGGGATGTTCATCAAGGTATTGGTCTGTCGTTCTATGGCAACGCGGTGTGCAATGCACCCATTATGAGAAAGTGTCAGGAAATGCGGACAATTAACAAGTGAATGAGTAGTGGATATGCAACCATCCAGTCTTCCCTCCATGATAGAGACACGGTTTCATCACTTTCACATGATCTCCACATTCTCACTCTTCCATAACTTCCACTTCCTATGTGATCAGGGTGTACATGCATGATTACACATAAATAGATTGTCTGGTCTATTTCTGAAGAGGTAATCATCATCATCAATGCATGTATCCAAAACATACATAACAAACTGCTTACAACCTTCAAGCAGGTTCTATTCTATGATACACGCTCATACACCTTCACCTGTCACAGAGTCTACCACTCTGATCTCAACACTTCCTCTGCTTCCCCTCCCCCCCCCCCCCCCCCCCCCCCAAGACCAACCCTTATCCTTCCTTTGTGATCGAAGCAAGACTGGAACGTATATTTCTTGGTACTCTTGTGTAGTATATATTTTTAGGGGTTTAGACTCGCTTCTCATCAACCTACCCCATTTTACCATTTTCGGCAGAATCAATTTTTACCCAACCATTTTCAATACCATTGTCATTTTCTCAAAACTTTTCTTCTTCCCTCCCCTAAGATCAACCCATCTTCCCCTCCTCGTGACCGAAGCAGGACGTAACAGTTACTATCGTAGTTTAGGCTTGTCCTGTTCGATTTTGATTTTCGAACATAAAAAGAAAGTACCATAGTGGTGCATTTGTTTTGCCTAGAAGTAATTTTTAGGTACTAAAAGGTGTTATCAAGGATGTTTTTATTGAGGTGGAAAAGTTTATTTATCCAGTGTAATTTGTTGTGCTAGATACCCAACCTGTCATAGACCTAGAGAACCAGATACCTGTGATTTTAGGTAAACCATTTTTAGATACGTCTAATGCGATCATTAACTGTCGAAATGGCAAAGAAAAACTTCTCACATGCTTACATGAACTCCTAACAAGAGTTTTATCCAAACAGAGAAAGTGTTTGCTTGGATCCCAAGTTATCTTAGCTTGAATTTTAAGAAACCCTAGTCTTGAAAGTCTATAAATAGAGAGACTCAAAACAACTGGGAAATTCAATCCTGACACTTCTGTATCCTAGCTGTTTGCTAAAGTCGTCCTATATGAACATAGGTTTCCTCTAAGAAACATTATTAGGTTTACTACTTAAAGACTTCATTTAGGAATTCGTGAAGCTAGTTCTGACTATATTTATCTTGATAATTCGTGTATCGTGATCTTTTCTTTTCTTTTTTTATTCTTTTTATGGAGGTTTTCATAATTTATTTCAGTTTTACAATTAATTCACAAGTTTATCCTGTAAATTACGGGTACATATAGAGTCACCCAGTGTATATATAATTTCAAGGGTGTACATCTTATAGTTTTAACATATTCATAAATTTAATTCGATCGAACGAGAGGATATTTCAATGCACTGTGCGAATAATTTCTCATAATTATCTTTATAATTTCTTCCTAGTTTGTGTTTTATTTTATTTTCTTTGTAGTATTTTAATTTATTTTTTTGTATTTGATGATATCCACGTGAAAGTATTTTTAAGTTAATACAAAAAAAGAAAGAAAATCAAAAAGAATGTCCTTTAGTTATCGAAATCACCACTCGATATCCATAAAGCCTTGATAAAATACCAACGGAATCACATAAAATAATCGAGCTGGGAAATTTATAAAAATTCAAGTGCTTAGTCATGATTTTTTTTTTTTTTTGTATTATGATGTATAGCAATCTCAATGATGCTTCTGCTGATAAAGTAAAGGCATATAATAATTAAATGACTAGGCATGCTAGAGTTTTTAAAACATCACGAGTTTGGTCGTTAAATCCACTAGTTTTTACTGCAAATGCAATACTGGAGGATAGAACTTCGTAACTCAATCCCTTCGACAACGCAATTTTTTTAGCATTAAAAAAATGGAATAAAAAAGAGGAAAGAGTTTACGAAAAAAAACATGAGCTCTAGACATTCAATATAGACCAGAAATTTGGAGAAAAAAATCGAGTTACATACCTTTAAATTGATTTATAAAGTTGGAATAAGTGTTATAGGTTTTGAAGATGTGGTTATAGGTTTTGAAGATGTGTTACACTGTCTTGACTTTATTTTTAATTTCTATCCTGAAATGGTTTTTTATTGGCTTGTTAAAATGTTTTATTTCCTTTTAGCCTCGGGCTTGTTCAAACTGTAATATATATATATATATATATATATATATATTTTTAATAAAATAATTTTAAAAATTATCCGATATTTAACTTGCTCTAGTAATACTAGAACATTAAATTAAGATATATTTAATGGATTTGGATAGGAAAAAAACACCAAATGGAAAATAGTATCCCGTCCCTACTTTCCATGATGGGATTTCACTCTATCAGAGTCCACTTATTCAGTTTGTATGATGAGCCCATGACCTTGTGCTCTAACATGTGGGCTTAGGATTTCATAATTTGTTGATTATGTTTTGGGGACTACCCCAAAACTGTGGGGGACTACTCTTCCAATTTGGGGGTGGATATTTGAAGTAATTTTGGGTCACCCCTTATCTATATTTTTTTAAATACCAAATTTACCCTTGGTAATTAAATTTGTTAGATTAGTTAGTGTTAGTGTAATGATTAATTAGTGATTAGTTAGTGATTAGTTAGTTATTAATAGGATAGTTTTGTTAGAATGAGAAGAAGAAGAAAAAGAAGAAAAAAAGATAAAGAAAAAGAGGGAAGAACACTCAAAATGTTATTTTGAGTTTAGTAAATATGATATGAGTGATTCATGTGATGATACCTCCTCCTCAGAATCAGAACCTCCTTCATCTCCTAAACTATTTGTCAATACTTCTAACGATCCGGGTATGAGTTATTTCTTAGATGATGAATGCTTTTTTCCCCAAACTCAAGCTAACGACCCAAATGATGAATTTTATCAGCCACAACCAGAAGATGAAGTTATGGGTACTCAGGTATGTCTCAAATTTCGTTAATGTAGCATGAATTGTGCAAAAAATTGGCCAAATCGAAAATTTCAGGAAGAAATTTCGGCTTGGTCAAAGTAGTTCGGTTAGCAATCCTGCAGAACAGGTAGCCGAACTCTCCTGTATGTGCAGTTCGGTTACTCGTTTCAGCATACGCATGTAACCGAACTCTGTTTTAATGGAGGTTTTTGAGAGTTCGGTTATCTTTTTCCAGAAAACGTTGCCGAACTAAATTTATAGAGTATACAGTTAATAGTTCGGTTGAGTCGAGTTTAGTCCCTTTGTTACCGAAGTTTATGTTCGGCAAGCTCGCAAATCACGTTCATTGAATAGGTAACCGAACTTTTAAGTTCGGTTTAGTCGATAGTAGTAATTATGTTGCCGAACTATACCATAGAAAATTCCAAAGAACAAGTTCGGCAAGATCGCAATTTTTTTTTCATATCCGAACTTATTGTTCAGCAGGATCGTATTTATTTTTAAATTGCCGAAAATTTAAGTATTTCTTATTTTTAGTTGGTATTGACGTTGTGCTATTACTCGTAGGTTGCATATGATCCAATAGAACCAATGGAAAATCAACCTACCCCTGTTGATATTTTGTACGATGACACGTCCCATCACTACATGAATGACTTGGTATTCAAAAGTCCTTTAGAGGAAAAGAGTTGGGCTAGACAACATGCACTAAAAGACATGTGCGTATTAGTATTGAATGGTAGAGAAAGCAAAACCCGCTTTGAAATGGTTTGTGAGAGAAGCGGTGATCTCGATAAAAGCCACAAGAGGAAGGGTTATGTTCATAAAGGAAAGACAAATAGGAAGAACAAAACTTTCTCAAAGAAGATTAAATGCCCATTCAAGCTTGCATTTAATTACAACAAAGAATTGGGTGGATGGGTTCTCTACAAGGTTATGGAAGGTTGTTATAACCACCCTCGTCCGGAGCATCTTGAAGGACATTTCATGGCGGCCAAGCTAACTCCTGAAGAGATGGACAAGGTTGCTAAAATGAGGAAAATGGGTTTTTCACCGATTCAAATGCTCCAAATACTAAAGGAGGATAACAAGGATAACCACTCATCTTTGTCTACCGTTTGTAATGCAATTGTGACAATTAGAAAGAAGGAATGGAGAGATAGACAAGTGATGCAACAATTGTTTTTTTTGGACAAAGAGAAATACTAAGCGGTTCAAAAGGATGTGGATTCGGACGGAGAGATAACACAACTCTTCATTGTGCATCCAACGAGTGTTCAATTGGCTCAATGCTTTCATTAAGTTCTCATAATGGATTGTACTTATAAGACGAACAAGTACGAGATGCCATTGTTGAATATTGTTGGGCGTACTTCGACGCAGTCACCGTTTACCATGGCGTTTTGTTTCTTAAGGGACGAGCAAGAACCTAGTTACATTTGGGCACTACAACGAGTTAAGGAAATCTTCCGAGGTGATGATATTCCCGTGGTTATAGTCACCGACAATGAAGTCGCATTGATGAATGCAATAGAGGTAGTGTTTCCATTAGCACACAATATGCTTTGTACGTTCCATATATGGTGTAATTTGATAAATAGGTGCAAGCCAACAATTTGTCCACCCAAGAAAAAAGGATATGAAGAGATTAAGATGCTACCGGAACATGAAAGAGCGGATGCAAAAGAGGAAGTTGATAAACAATACGATCTAAATTATGCTAAACGGGTTGCTTTCAATGGTGAATGGGAATCATTGTGTTGGTCTCTTACCGAGGAAGAGTATCAGTTAAATCTTGCGGGGTTTATTTCCCATTGGGATACTCCCAATTATCCCGGTGTTATATCGTATGTTCTTCGCCAATGGTTGGAACCACACAAAGAGAGGTTTGTTAATGCCTATATCAACCAATATAAACACTTGGGAAATCAAGCGACAAGTTTAGTAGAGTCAGCTCACCATCGGTTGAAGAAGAATCTCTTTGGATGTGTTGATAATTTCGTAACCGTGTGGAATGCTATAGAGAATTACTTCAAGCGCAACATTGATAGAATTAAAGAGAAGTTCCAAAAAAGCCGTATATTCAAAACGACCGGAAAATATGCTGACCACCCATTGTTCAAGGGAATCCATTACAACGTATCTCGCCAATGTATGAAGTTGTTGATTATAGAAGTCGAGTTGATTGATAAGTGGGAAACCAAGAGGGATGAGGTGTGTGTATGTAACATGAAGAAGTCTATGGGACTCCCTTGTCGCCATATGATAATCAACTACGAGCATGGCGTAATCCCTTTAAGCGACATTGATCCATATTGGAAGCATCTAAGTTTCATCCCTCCTCCAAAGGGAGACGAATCCGGAGAGGAGTTTAGTGATAACGAAATGGGTAGAACAGTACTAGAGATGTATCGTGGCATGAACAAGCTCCAAAAACAAATATTTTGGGATGACATGAGGAAAATCATATATCCACAAACTTCGGAGAATGTTTATGAACCGTCAAAAGGAAAACGCAAAGGTAGGCCAAGCAAAAAAGAAACTAAAAAACAACTAAGAGAATATGCAAAGGTGTTACGTAAGAAGAAAAGTGAGCAAACCAAATTTAATAGAGATCCTTTGGCCCATGAGTATACCGCGGCAATGTACTTGGAGCAAAGCAAGAAACGGGGTAGGAGTATTGAGGAGAAAGGCGAAACAAGTGAGCGAGATTTGAAGAAAAAAGGTACGATGTGTCCATCACAACCAAGGCAACCATGTTTTGGCGACGTGAAGCTTAAGTCTCCAATTTGCCCTATCCAACCATCTTCCCTATACGTGAAGCTTGAGGCTCCAAATAAAGACTATTTGAATGACCTACCTCTATACATTAGAGAATACGTTATATCCACCGACGACGTTCCTCCGGATGGTAATTGTGGTTTTCATGTTGTCAATCAACAACTTGGGCCTTTCATCGAAGGTGCCAAGCTAAATAATGGGTGTGCAATCACTCATATAAGGCAAAGGTTGTTGTCCAAACTAAAGGAAAATCCGGCATTTTACAAGACAATGTTGTGCGATGGGGTGGGTAGTCTCAATGAGCAATTTGTTAAGTATCAACGTCGTCTTCATGGGGGCCATCCGATCACACCGGATTATTGGATGAGCATACCAATATGTGGACACTTAATCGCCGAGGAATTTAATTTTGTGGTTCATTATTTCTCAAAGTATGCTAGTTTCACCTTCACCCCGAAAACAACCGTATGTGTTGAGCAACTCAAACGAAGGAGATGTGTGATGGCATTGACTAACAACAACCACTTTATAGGCCTTCGTTTAAAACCCGATTGTCCACTGCCTCCAATATCCGGAAACTCTTATTGGCCTGCATTTAACTACGATATAATGTTGGGTTGGTGTATTATGTATGAGCATAACATGGAGATGTGGAAAGCTTTGGAGAAATCGGACGAAATTGTACATGAAGGTCTTATTTTCCTTGAGGATGATTAAATGACACATGTAATGGAACTAAGTATGCTTTTCAATCTAATACTATGTTTTTTGAAGTGTGGTATTCATTATCGAGTTAATTTTAGTATTTTATTGAGTTGACAGATAATAGTTCGGTAAGCACATATGATAATCCAGGTTGCGCAAATATTCCAGGTTGCCGAACACCTGTTTTGTGTCAGATATAGGTGTTTTATTTGAGTCTTCAGAGTAGAGTTCGGCTACCAGTCAAAATGTTGCGAGGTAACCGAACTATGTATTCGGCAACCTGGTAGGATTTAGCTGTTCGCCGAAAAAACAGTTCGGTGACCATTAATTTGTCACACTTTACCGAATTTTCAGTTCGGCTAGCTCTGTTCAAATTTAGATAACCGAACTTTTTACCTGAAGTGTAAGTCACAAACTGGTAGGATTTAGGTGTTTTATTTGAGTCTTCAGAGTAGAGTTTGGCAACCTTGAAAATGTAGCATGTAACCGAACACTGTGTTCGGCAACCTGGTATGATATAGCTGTTCGCCGAAAAACAACCTGTATTCAAAATTTCTTCCATATAAAATTGAAAACACAATCCCAAGTATAATTAAAAACGCAAACAAGTTTGTAAAACAAATATAAAAGTTGTTATACATACACAAACATACGAAATTAAACCATACGAAATCCACAACTAAGATGTTTTTTGACACTAAAACCATACGAAATCACTAATGACCACCATGACGCACTCTTTTACCACTTCCTTTTTTACCACGAGTTTTAGGTGGAACTTCCTCATCACTTGGGTTTCATCTACTCGTCCGGTTTCCTCCATGGCGCGACTTGAACATTCTCCTTGTTGTCGACCCCTCTGATAGACGCATTTATGTGTCTATTTTCATCTCTATTGTGTATATTTTTAGTACCCATTTTTGTACTAATGTTGGTATTTTATCCCTTTGTAGGTATTTTTGGGGAATAAACATTTTTGGGAAAATTGGCTCGAAAAGTTGTTAAAGGCTCCTGGGAGGACACTTGCTATTCGGACTCTCATTTTGGATAAGGGGTAACCCATTTCCAAGCAGCTGCTAAGCACAGACCGGCACTGGATAGGGGGAGGTCAAATTTCTAAAAATTTCAAAACAAAAATTGGCGGGAATTTTCTTTACAGAAAACAGAATTTTTCTGTTTGATTTTTGGATGATTTTTAAGACGATTCAAGGGCTGATTTTCGTTGGGTTAACTCTGTTAAGGATAAACAAGTATGGTATGGGCTGTAGAATCGATTAAACAGGGATAGAAATCCGTGTTGGAGCAAAACAGGGAGAATTCACAATTTGAGTTATTTTCGGTTTACAAAAGAATTTGTGAAGAGTTTACGGCAAGATAGGAGTGTATGGAGTCCTTATTCAGTCCTGAGAGAGTTTGAGAGAGTTTGGAAACCAAGTTAACGCGTAAAAAGAAGATTAAAATCCCATAACGTGCGGTGAAGAAAAAAGAAAATATTTGGATTAACTCGAGTAATTTTGTGGTTTGGAGGCTATATATAGGTTGATTCAAGTCATACTTAGGGATACAAACAATTTGGGGGAGTTTGGAGAAGTTTAGAGCTATAGAGAAGCGAGAGAAAAAATCAACAGAGTCGATACAGAAACTTTTCTGCTGCTGCAAAGAAGAAGAACACGAAGAACATTAGACCTTCAGAATCAGTCGCAGTGGCAGACTTATTTTCAGTGACAACGAGGTACGGTCGCATCTTCCTGCAGTCACCGAAGCTCTTCAGCAACGACTCGGACTTCTGTTTTAGACCTTCAGCAATTACAGAATCCGCTGCTTAGCATTTTTCACTCTTTTAATCAACTTTTGAACACCAAATATGTATTTTGAGCAAGTGATTAATATGAGGAGCTAAACCCCTTAGCCGAGGCGACGGAGGAAGCCATTGTTCCATGAAAAGTGGTATAATTCTATTTTAATTATTTATTGCAATTATTTTACATGATTTTTTGCATAGAACTTAAAAGAAAAATTGGTTTTTATTGAGTAGTTGTGAAGTGTTTTGATGGGACATGCTTGGTTTTAATACTTTTGATGTTTCATGCTTCGTGCTTACAATTATTACTTCAAAAATCTATTAGAGGCAAATATTAGAATCACTTTAAAGAAGAATATTGCATGAATATTGATTAGAGTTTATCAATTAATTGGTCAATGGTGGAATCCAAAGTCTCGGTATTTTCTTATTATTGTCAAAACAAATCTATTTAATTTTCGAAAATCCTTCACAAGTTCGAGCAACGAACCTTTTTACCACTACAACTATAAAACGACATCACCCTCTTCAATTGCTTAGACCTACTTGGCTCCATCATTCTATTAGTTATAAGACCCTCCCACTCGCCGTAGAGGTAGGTTTGTTCCTTAGTCGACATCGGCTCTCCACTACGGATTTTAGCCATCCATTTCTTCAACAATTTCGTACCCTTCTTCACCTGATTCCAATTTTAAGCATAAGTAAATATATTTTCAATACTTTCAAACAACAAGGAAGTATAAGAGAAGACATTTTCTTACCACATTATCCCATAACATTTTTGCTTCTTCTCCACAAATAGGCATCTCCTTCTGAGCTCTCTTAGCATCCCTCTCCTTTGCCTTCGCCTTCTCCTTATCATTCTTAGCTTGTTCTTCTCTATTTATCACAAAACGATGACTAATTTCCTGATAAAACTCCATATAATCTTCATCACATGCATTTACATCTCCATCACAAGGTACACAATCACCTAAAGGTAAGTAGTAGTTACTAAGTGCATTCCAATGTCCTACCGTAGGAGTTGGTTCATGTTTTGGAACAAAATATTTCTCGGTGTTCTTTGTTCCTTGAACCACCAAATTGAAATTTTCATTCACCACGTTGGGATCCATTTGGACACAACAAAGTTGTCTTAGTATTCTCCTTGGATTATATATTGCGTAGCCATTAGGATACCAAATTGGTCCATAGTATGCCGAGACGATAGAGAAACCATTCATATCTTCTTCATCTACAAGGACATCATCGGGTACGGCGTATGGGTGAAATACCACATCGTTCACCGTAAGTTTATCCAATTTCTCTCTCAACGAAGTCAACTGCTCTTCTTTAGACTTCTTTTGTGCGTCCAAAAACAACCATTTTCCTGCTGTAGGTTCGTCATAGGGATAAGGTGTCTTTTCCCTAGCCAATCTCAATGAAGGGAAGTGGTCATTAATCCAAACCTATGCGAAAATACGAAAATATTAACCACATACATGATAATTGATTTGGGAGCAGAAAATTTATGCAAATAATTTGCTAACTAACAATGTAAAAGCTCACCTGAATAAGAGTTAAGTAACCTCCAATTTGAGTTGTCTTAATCCTCGACCCTTTGCTCATATCTCCTAGAACAAAAGCAAGCACCCCAGTGGCCCAAGAGTATTGGTTAATCTCATCGAGATTCTCCAAAAGCTGTAGATAATGTGCATCCACCCTATTTCCAGAAGTGTCGGGGAAAATGACAGTTCCTAGCTGATATAACCAATAAGCGGTGACATGATGCCTAAGGGTCTCCTGGTCCATCACCAACTTTCCTTTCTCCACCTTCTTTCTTGTCCCTCCAAATGCTTCCTTCAACTTTACCAACTTGAATTTCTTCACCTTCTTCTTGAACGCTCCATTTACCTCTCTTGGATTATACTCATCACCCCGTTTAGGGGACTTCACAAAACGTCTAAACTCACATTGATCCTTTCTTGCATCCCATCCTAGACATTTTAGATCCAATTCTTCAAGACCTTCATAATGCATCAAGGGGTTGTAACCTTCTCGAAGACATTTACCTTCCACTGGTAAGCCGGTTATTCTCGAGCAATCATCGGGAGTAATTCCCATCTCGCCAAATGGAAGATGCATTGTATATGTCTCGGGATAGTACCTCTCGAGAAATGCGGATACGGCAACAACGTCAAAATCCGCATGTGCATACTCTATAGCTCTCCATAACACACACTGTTTCACCTTTGCTTGAAAATCGTCACACTCCAAAGATAGATCCCATTTGGACGCCTTTTGACGCCGAATAAGACGAACTGCTTCATTATGATCCTATGAAGAAAAAAATATAACACTATTAATACTTGACGAAACATGTCCCAAAAAAAAACGTTTTGTCAGGTAAAAATGAACTTAAAGAATACCTTTGTCGCATAGATCTTCGCAGCCCATGAGTGTTTGTAGCCAAACAATGTGGCCCCTCCATCATTTGGAGTACCATAAGTTGGGTTCACTGGTGGCAAACACAAATTATCAGGGGGAATGTGTGAGTATCTATCACAAGGCGGCTTCCACTTCTTTTTCTCTTTAACATGAACTATTTCTTGCTCTTCTTCCTCTTCCTCCACTTCATCCTCTTCCTCCTCTTCATCCTATCTCTCCTCTTCTTCCTCTCCCTCTTCTTCATCATCCTTCTCTTCCTCTTGTCCTTCTCCTTCTTTCCCTTGTCCTTGTTCTTCTTCTTCTACATTATTCTCAACGTGTTCTATTTGTTGTTCAACCTCTTCATTTCCTTGCTCTTCATTTCCTTGCTCTTCTTCATCATCATTCTCTTCTTCAATAACATTATCAATTGTATTCTCCATCACCTCTTGATTGACTTCCTGTAATGATCCCCCTCCATGTTTTGCATTTTTAGTACCACGGTTTCGGAAATCCAGATGTATCCTACCGCGAGGTGTTGGAGTTCTCAAATCTTCGGCTACGTGGGGATTAGATTTTTTCCCTTTGTTCCTAATGAATTAAAACCACATTATTACCTAACCAGAATATTGTCTTACCAAATAAAATTGAACATGGGATTACATCAAACACAAAATGTTAACAGACTAAAGTTCGGTTATTTGGTATAAGTTGCGAGGTAACCGAACAACAAGTTTGTATGTGACAGATCAAGGTTCGGTTACCACATAGAAAAATCGAGGTAACCGAACTATATTTTATCAAACTTCGGTTACCTATATAAATTTATCGAGGTAACCGAACTCATATTTTTCATATAAAGAAGGAGTTCGGTTACGTTATTTTTTTGCGAGCTTACCGAACTACATAGTTCGGTTACCTTAAAATTACTAATTGTCCGAACTGTTCTTCATATTGAAAGTTCGGTTACATATATAAATTTATCGAGGTAACCGAACTCAAATTTTTCATATAAAGAAGGAGTTCGGTTATGTTTTTTTTTTTGCGAGCTTACCGAACTTCATAGTTCGGTTACCTTAAAATTACTAATTCGCCGAACTGTTCTTCATATTCAAAGTTCGGTTACCAAATTCTAGGGTTTTAAATTTTTCTCCTAGCCGAAATCTCTACTTTAACTTTCATTTTCAGTGGTTTTTGATGATTTCTTCAACAAAAGACGATTCAAAGGAATGGGTATGAAGGAAATTACCTGCGGATTTTCATTTTGATAGAATCAAGCTCCTTGGTTGATGTTGGATGCTTCAATTCGTCTCCCAACTTTGCTTGAAGTTGTTTATCAACTTCAAATTGATTTGGGAGATTCGCTATGCTAGCCAGACCCGGACTCAATCCGGGAATTCTTGGTGTCTGCTTAGAACGCATTGTTTTATAAAATTGATTAATCGACGATGAATTTTTTCGAATCGACGATGTATACGAAGAAGAGGAGAAGAAGAAGAAGAAGAAGAGGAGGAGGAGGAGGAGGAGGAGAAGAAGAAGAAGAAGAAGAAGAAAATAAAAAATATGTGTTTTAAAACTGATTTTAGGTTTTAATTTAGGGGTTAGATTAGTGGGTAGTGGTTAAATTAGTGGGTTATTAGGATTAGTTATAACCATAATTAGGATAAGGGCAAATTAGTCTTCCCTAATCTTTTAGGACACCCCTTAAAATTTTGGGTGGACATTTGAATAACAAAGTAGTCCCCCACTATTTTGGGGTAGTCCCCAAAACATCGTTCTTCTCTTTGTTAATGTTAGATGTTAGTCTGGTACAGCTTCATCAAAACAGTGGGCGTCAAGCATTTTTCACTTTCAAGCTTCCAGCAAAGAAGACTGCAAAGAGAATGCAGCAGACAGTGGGTCATCTGTCTCTGTATATCTAAAGAATCTAAAGAAGAAGGGAGGCAGTGATATAACTACTATAGGCTGTTAAAGATAGGTTACTCTAGGTACAAATTTATACTCACAAAAACAGGTCAGTGCATTGAATTTCATTTTACAATTGCCTATTAGGCTCATAAATGCTAACAATTGTGATGTTCTTTGGTAAGTCCATTAGGTCACAATTTCCCCTCTTCTGGTAATTCATTGACACTTCCATTGTTTTGGCATTGCCGCTTCACTCAAAAGAGTTCTTAATACAAGATGCACGGAAGCAGTGTGTTTTTTGCCGACCTCGGGTTGGTACATCCTAGCAAATTGGTATATGTTAGCAACGTTGTTTCCCGTTGGTGGGAGAACTTCCCTTCTTTGATTTTGACTTCTTTATGGTTGTCGTTGAATTCATGTACTCGATCTTCAATAAATTTATTCTACTAGATAAAAAATAAGATGGGAGAAAATCGTAGCTGTTCATTTGACAGCACGTTGCCAAATTATAGGTTGCGGTGGAGATGGGGATGGGAGAAGCGTAGACCTGGCTACGTACATCTTGCTTAATTTGCCTTGGGAAAGGGATCTTTTGGTTTCGCTATACCGTGGGATGTTACTGGACAACCTAAACATGTACAACCACAGAGCAGATTGCATGGTATTAAACAGCACACTGTGGTTATTATTGCATGCATCCAAGAGTCAACTTGATATAATTCCAACAACCAACTAATACCAAATTACCAATTCATATCTTTCACTACTCTTCTTTCTTTTAACACGGCCAGGATCATTAATATTGTCGAGATCAATGCTCTTATCTTTCTTTCTCTCTCAACCCCCAACTTCTATTTGCTTTATCTCTTAAGAATATAAAAATGGAACAGATGAGGATGTTAAAAGGAAAAGAACATAAGGCCACCGGGCTTCAAGTTCATTTTTCAAAAAAAATTGAATCTGTCTCAAAGATAACTTTTGACTAGTGTCTCTCCATTGCCGTCCTTGAAGATAGCAGAAGGGCCCACGTTTCAGATATTAGTGTCGTAGTTATACCTAGAGATTGTGCTAGAGCCATCACAGTTTGAACCGTCGAATCTCTGCAAATAAAACCTGCTCCCGCCATTCCCGGATGTCCCCTAGCAGCTCCATCCGTGTTGATCTTTATCTAATCTGTTTTTGGTCTGGTCCATCCTGCTAATATCGTTGTTGTTGCTCGGTTTTACCTATACACTGATAATATCGGTTTCAGAGAATAAATTTTTCGAGCAACATGCATCTAGTCTTTACAGACAAGTACAACGGCAATTTTGGGAAAGGTACAGAGACCCGATACATTTATGATATAAAATCAATAGGATATAAGATGAAAACCATACTTGAGGGAAAATTTGAATGGATTTGGGTTTTGTTATGGACGGGGGAAGATGGTGGAGAATATGAGCGGTTGTTATTGATTTTAGGCTTTGCATTAAAGGTTTTTTGAGTCCTAGTAGTGATAGAATGGATGGGTTTGTAGGGAATTTGGTTTCAATGCAGGTATGGAAAGCTTCTAGTAAGACCCTTGATTGCGGTTGGTTTCAAAGGATTCGAAGGTCATTTTGAGTCAGAAAGTCTACTTAAACTCCCATCAAAATGGACATAAAATATATAAGACATCAGGAGGAGAAACTATCTTAGTAGATTACCACTTGTTTTGTGCAGGAATACCATTTGGTATGTCATGGCTCAAAGAGTCCATTTTGAGAGACGCTTTAGACAGAGGAAGACTAATGGTACATTAACATCTGGGGGGCCATGTATTGATTCTAGACTCTAACAAAGTTGAAGAGGTTGGAGATTGTTTCGACTGCAACGCAAGGAAATATAAAAGTGAAGTATAATAAGAAAGATTTTTCCGGATGATGGGGACCACAGTCACAACTCTTGCTAATAAACCAGCTTGTATTTTGAAAATTTGAGATACGTGTATGATTCTTATTATTTTTTACTATGGTTTTATAAATATTTGAATTTCTAGTTCTAATGATGTATCACCGATAAAAACTGATATTATCTTTTGTGTAGGTGTATCGGACCCGATCCATACGATACTGATACGCGATATTAACTACCTTGGGTATGAGGGTTATGTTGGTATGATTCATAAGTGGGTGAATGTTTCGTGTGTCAAAAAAAAACTGTGGACCATGGCTATTAATTGACGGTGTGTGGTGTCTCTAAAAACCTTGAAAAACTTACTAGTAAATCCATCAGGTCCCGGAGCGCTTTCAGAGTTGATGGAGAACATAGCCTGTTTGATTTCCGCTATATTGACCTCTGCCGTTAACCGCAAAGAGCTCTTCGTATATTATTGTGCTTTGGGTTGTAAATTGATCAGTAAAATAATCGAGGATGATTCGGATTACTTGATCTTTATCTCTGGCCTAGTTGTTTTGTGGATCTTGCAATTGCTGAATGTTATTACAACTTCGGTGAATGGTAGCTTTTGTGGAAGAATGTTGTATTGTTGTCCCCCGATTGAAGCCATTGAATTCTGGATCTTTGTTCCCAGTATGTCGCATGACATTGTAGCAAAGATAAGTGATGGGCTCGAAGCTGCTTTTTCTGGTTTAACCAGTAAATAGGGCGTTGGTGTGACAAAAGCAAGAAATAGTTATATGACACTAGAGGTGCATTAAGTAATAATTATTGAAACCTTGTAATTTATTTATTTTCGAGAAAGGAATGATATATATTGAAAGAGAAAAAGATATTTAAAGGGGTTCAAAAGAACTTATCCATGAGGATATAAAGAGAAAATTACAAAATAATTACATGTTCCCAATCACGTAAAATCTGATTGATTGTGTGTCCTTTGAAGGTATCTGTAGACGAGCTCCATAAGCATATGTCCATCTTCACTGCATAGATAAGTTCATCTTTAGCTCTTTCCCTACTTCCATGCACTCTTCTGTTGCGTTCCAACCATAATTCCCAACATACCGCAAAAGGAACAAACTGCCAGAGCCAGACCGTATTTATTCTTTCTGACGTTCTCTGAAGCCTCCATCTCAAAAATAAGGATTTCAAATCCATTGGCATTATCCACATCACTTGAAGTGTCGAAATAAAGTAATCCCAAAGGGTTTTAGCTGACCTGCATCTTAAGAAAATATGGTCACTTGACTCCTGAGAGTCGCAAAACATGCAAGAGACGGAGGAGATGGTCACTCCTCTATGTTGTAACATATCTCTTGTTGGTATGGAACCATGAAAAAACCGCCCAGATGATAAACAAAACCTTAGGAGGAAAAAATTTACTCTGCAATTCTATATAACCACCAATCTTCGTCTTCCACTGAAAGTTTATTGAAAATAGCCTTCGTTGTACCTTCACCCTCAATATCATCATCTTTACTTGGAGTTAAATCCCCGTGTCTTATCTCAAATTTGATTTTCAAAAAATCTATTCTCTTTGCAGGATCTAGCTCTCTGGAGAATGTAATATTCCAGTTGGGATTCAACATATCATCTATAACCATCTTCTTCTATCAGCTTATCTTGAAAAGTCTTGGATACTTTTCTTTAAATGAGTAATCTCTCACCCACCTATCCTGCCAAAACCTAATTCCTTTGCCATTCTTAACCCTTATAGAGACTGTCTCAAATAAATCTTTGTTTGCCTTTAGAATTGCATACTACATACTTCTGCCCACTGCCTCATTCACCTGGATTGGAACTAAACACTCCACATCTGCTTTAGTTTTTTCACTAATAATCTTCCTCCACCATGCAGTCTTTTCTTTACAAAACTTGTAATGCCATTTAGCCAACAAAGATTTATTAACCAATCTTATATTCCTAATGCCCAAACTACCTTTACTCTTTGGTCTACAAACCTTCTTTCATGAGATCCAACTCATTTTCCAGTTATTCTCATCTTTCCCCCATATAAATTTTCTCATTATTGTATTTAGTCTCTTCTCAACAGAAACATGCATGTAATAGAGTGACATAAAGTAAACTGCAACGCTCTCCAGAGAAGACTTAATTAAAGTAACTCTACTAGCCTTATTAAGAAACTTTATTCTACATGGAGCAAGTTTCTTCTGCATCTTCTGAATAACCTCCTCTCAAATGGCTACATTTCTCTTAGAAGCACTAATAGGCATCCCTAGGTACTTAATAGGAAGAGAATCAACCTTACATCCCAGTTGCAACGCTAACTCCTGAAGTAGATTATCGGCACCTATACTGGTCATAGAGCTTTTCTCTAAGTTCAATTTTAGACCAATTAGAACTTCAAAAAGTAGCAGAATAATAAGGAATCTCCTTACCTCCACCTTAGAAGCATGCAGGAAGATATTGGTGCCATCCGTAAATTGTAAGTGTGATACTGAAGTGCCACCATCCACTACTTAGAAGCCACTTAATCTCACTATTGCAACTGCTTCATTGATCAAAATAGAAAGCACTTCCACTACCAGAAGAACAAGAAAAGGAGAAAAGGGGTCACCTTGTCTGATTCCTTTTGAAGGTTGTATTCTAGAAGTAGCCTCACCATTAACCAATATAGAAAACTGACCACCAGTTACACACCAACGAATACAAGAAATCCACTTATCTTCAAAGCCATTCTTTTTCAAAATAGAGAATAGAGCAAGCCAGTTGACATTGTCAAAAGCTTTCTCCATATCTATCTTGCATAAGATTCCTAGTTTCTTTTGTCTCAGCTTGTTGTCAATACACTCGTTTGTAATCAGAATACCATGTAGAATCCACTTCTTTTTGATGGAAGCACCTTGAGCATTAGATAACAAACTTGGCATGACCACCTTCAATCTCTCAGCAAGTAGCTTAGAAATAATCTTATAGAAACTACTAGTAGTATTTAGGAGCCATTAACTAACCACTGTACTAAACCATCAAAATAGAAAATGATATGCGTTAAGGGTGCATTTGGCACATAGGGAGTTGAGGGTGGAGTTCAGTCAGTAGGAGTCAAGGATGAAGTTCAAATCATAGGTATTTGACATGGATGGAATTGGAATTCAAGGTAGTTGAAACTCCATCATTCAATGGAAATTGAAATAACACCTCCCTCATAGAAGTTGGAACTCCATCCTTCCAACTCCAACCATTGACCATTTTGACATTCCAATTTCTTTTACTTTCTTTCTATCTTTAATTTAAAAAATAATTAATTTCCTACAATTATAAATTTACTTTGTTAAATGCTTGGCTCAGGGTTTTGGTTTTGGTACATTAGCCTTTACGACTTTCAGGGAATTTGGTGAGGCCACAATTGATCTTTTAAAGAGGTTTCATAATCACCTGTCTATGTTTGATGTTAACGCAAAGAAATGTAATTTCTTTTTTCACAGATTATGGATAGTTATTCAGAAGGGGGTTGGTGCCCAGCTGGTTGCTAGTATTCCAACCAGTTATTTGTAAAAAAATATTTCATTTCTTTTGTTCTATATAGTAATAATAAGACAAAATAAAAAGAAACAAAAATTACTTTAAAATAATAATTTCTCAATTCAAATATCAAAATTTATTTTCAGTAAAATTATATTATCATAAACAACTAATTAGTATTGTTGATAAATTATTATTTTTAATTGAAAAATAATAGTTTTTTTTATTTTTTTTACAAACTTATTTAATATAATAATTAGATGTGACTGGGGTGTCACCTTTTACGGGAGGAGGAGTTCGTGGTTTTCAGCCAGGGTTAGCCTTGAGGAATGCCATTTCACGTAAACACAAAAAATATTTTGAAAAATGCTTGGCTCAAGGTTTTGGTTTTGGTGCTTTGGCTTTCACGACGTTCGGGGAACTTGGTGAGGATTTTGTGGATCTTTTGAAGAGGTTGCACAATCATTTGTCTAGGTTTGATGTTAGTGCAAAAAAATA
This sequence comes from Papaver atlanticum, assembly GCA_023531105.1. Taxonomy (NCBI): domain Eukaryota; kingdom Viridiplantae; phylum Streptophyta; class Magnoliopsida; order Ranunculales; family Papaveraceae; genus Papaver; species Papaver atlanticum. The sequence goes on from JAJJMB010014053.1 coordinate 2,489,815, forward strand.
TAATTTCTTTTTTCATAGATTAGGCATTGTCATACAGAAGGGTGTTGGTGCCCAGTTGGTGACAAGGATTCCTACCAGTTATTTGAAATAATCTACATTTAATTCAAAAAAAATAAAAAAAATAAAGGATATATTCAAATATAAAAGTTTCTTTTTATTAAAATTATATTTACATAAAAAACTTAACTACTAATATCACATTTATTAATTTACTAGTATTTTATGTAGTTATTCATTAAAATATACAATATTTTATTATTGGAAATTAAATTAAAAATTATTTAAAATTAATAGAAATTATTAGTGGAAATTAAATTAAAAGGGGTACCTAGCTCAGCTGGTCATCCCCGTTCCACAAAGGTTTCATGCGCTTCAGGAGGTCCCAGGTTCGAGTCCCCGATGGCGCAATATTGCATAATTTGACATAGAAGGTAGAGTTAGCTTGCCCCCTTGCGACATATCACAACCCCCTATCCGCTTCGGCTCCCTTGGCTTGGTTCCTCATGAGCCTCGCTGGTAGGTTAATTAGCACGGCAACCTGTTCAACTAATGTAGTAGTACGCTGTTGAAGCTTAGCTTGTTAGGCTTCCAACTATTTTCTTGTAATAATCCTCTTTATCCTATTAAAATATTAGAATATTTAAAAATAATAATATATAAATTACTAGATTTATGCCCATGCTACGTATCGGGCATCTTTTTCTTTTAACCATATTTTTGATTTGGTAAATCTCGGCTTCGGCTTCGCCTTGCCTTGCCCCGTCCCGATTTGATTTGGTGTGGCTCGGCTTCGCCTCGCCCCGATTTGAGAAGAACGAATGAATATCACTCACAGATTTGTAAGAAATCATACATTTGAAAATTTCTGATATATATCTTTTCATCGAAGCAGTGATATCTCCATAGGTCGGACCGCCAGGGCTTCTCTTTACAGCCTCCTCCAACTTAGTTAGAAGGCTTGAACAGTACTATACATGTTTTAGTTACTATTTGAATCTAAAAGAGATCACAGAATGAGAACATAATTTTTCTACACTAAGAGGATTCTATATACTCCCTCCGTCCCAAATTAGATGAGTTAGTTGTAGTTTGCACAATTCTTAAGGCAGGGAGGAAAGGGGAGTATGTTTAAGTTTTTTTTTTTTACAATTATACCCTTATAGATAAAAATAGTAAAACTTTGAAATGATTTATCTTTTAAATTATACCACGGTTTTTCGTAAACTTTATACCGTTGAAAAACATTTTAAAACACCTACTTAACGAATATAAACATGGCTATCAAATTATACATATTTCTTATAGTAACAATAATCAATTAAAAGGGTAGTTTTAGAAATATCCCCTTGATTAGTGAGATAGCTCATCTATTTTGGGACAAAATTTAAAACCAACTAGCTCATCTAATTTGGGACGGAGGGAGTATAAAAATCATAAACCTCCGTACTTGAATCATTGAATGAGAACATGAAAAAATAAGGGCATCACATGCAAGCGTTTTCTGGTAAACCAAATGAAGTGAATCCTTGTGTGTCTACTCTGATCAGACATCAACAATATCTTCTTTACTAATGGGTCAATACACCACCATCCACCACAACTCATTACCATATCTCAACAGGGACACCTTGTAAAACGCAATTCCAAATACTAAGTAGAGTGAGTGACTACAAAAGCAAAAGCTTTCCCAATCAATCCACTCAATAAAGTACATCATTTCTAAATCTATGTAGAAAGTTAAAGTGGACTCATGATGCATATTTCAAGTTTATGTAAGACCACTGTTATATTCCTAAGACATTAATTAAAATGTTTAAAATAAAATGGAATACTTCGACACAGTTTTTCATATCACCCTTCTTAAGGATATTATCGCTGAAATTAGACAAAATCTCTGCACTTGAGCTGCCAGCAATAACCTTGTTGCAAAATACTTTCGTATGCCTCTTTGAGTGCCTGAAAATTAAAATTGACAGTTGCTTAGAGGAGAATGAGATACAAAATACTCAACCAGGATGAAACTATAGGAGTACAAATTTCCCTTTAACTGCAAAATACCTTTATGATTTCTTACGGTAGCCAAATTTTGGATTTTTCAATCAAAATTGCAAAGAAGAGTAAATTCAAAAGTTATTGTTCGGAAAGAACTATACCATGGTCACTACTCACAGTAGAGTTCCCTATCAATGAATTATATAAATCATGTAATACTTGAGCACCCAAACATCCATTAAGGTATGACAGTAATGTTTCTCTGTTGTGGCGCAAGGTTACTCGAGCATCACCTCCTAATTTGAAACACAATAACAGCAATTATGGAATTCATCCGCACTGAATAGATTCATGTCAATTTTAGTTTATTTCACCATTGTGTGTCAATTTCATGTTAGGATAAGAAAGGACACCCCGTACAAATAGTTGGATAAGAATACGCTGCAAAATTCTTATGGATACATAACTATAATAATAAGAAGAAGAAAGATAAACGATAAGTGAACTTCTTTGTAGGATTTACCAAATAACGATTCCCCATAGATTACTTACAAATTCAAAGATAACATATCTGAAATGATTATATATATGAACATACAACTTTTAGGAAGTTGCCTCTAGCATTTCGCTGCAGGATGTAACAAATTTGTAAGAAATTTAGAAAAAAATTAGTTATTGAATAGTTACTGATCCAAATTTAGTTTTGATTATGACTTAAGTTTGTCTCCCCTTTAACAGCAGCATTTCCTGCTTTCAATCAACAACATGTACACCAATCAATCTTCATCGCCGACCAATAGAAACACCACCAAAAGAAACCGGTTAAACTCCATTCTAAGCACGACCAATCATATCTGAATAGGAGCTATCCTAGCCATTGGAGAAACTTTGATTAACAAAGAAAATAATCCCTAATCGATCAGCAATTAATCCAATTCTACCAATGATGCCTTAAAAACTAAACCATAACTGCAACCCAAATCAGAGACTACAAAAACAAAAAGCCACTTTCCAGACCCTCTCAAAACCAAAAAAAATAAAAAATAGTTACCTTAAGTTCAATTGTATTTGAAAAGCTTTCTTTGATTCACTCAAGCTGATTATCTTTTGTGGCTTCTTCAAACACAAACCAACGATCAAACCCTAAATTAACCCAAAAAAAAATTAAAACATCAGCATCGGGGATATGGATGATTTTGTGCTAGGATCTTGCTAGTTAACCCTTAACTAAACTACCATTACACTACAATCTAATTAATTAACATCTTATTCCTTCATTATTCCTTACAGAGAGGAACCCTTCATATATATAGGTTCCTAGGAACAACCATCCAAGCTATAATCCCTTAGACAGTTCCAATACAAACAACTGAATAATAACTGATCACATAATACAAACTATATACACATGTAAGACACACGTACAACTATATTAGGTTCGTAACATTTCAGTCCCCTCCAAATGCGACTTGTCCTCAAGGCGCTAGTTCAGAATATGGAACAATGAATATATCATAGAACTCCCAAGTAACATTATCAATGGACTTCCCTTCTTGTTGAGTAAGATGCTTAATGACAGCTTGGTTGTTCCTCTCACAAAGTGCTGAAATATCTTGTCCCGCTCACAAGGTGCAGAATCAGCATGCACATCAGTAGTACCTTGAATGGAAGAATCAACCCGAGGCCAAAGGTAACCATAAACAGCTTGGAATGGAGACATGCAGAGTGAAGTGTGATGCAATTTGCTGGATCCCAAATTAGTCCAAGATAACCAGTAGGTCCATTGAGTGTGATAGTTACCAGTAAAACTTCGAAGATACGCGGTACTACGATACAGTTCAGTTCCCTGTAGATGGAAGTAAGCCATCCAAAACTGTTTACCATCACTTACCATTGACTTTGGTGTTCCGTATAACTTCTCTAACATTTTATTGGTAACAGGAATTGTGTAATGATCCTTGACTGTGATGTTGTTAAGTTCGCAGTAATCAACAATTACACGCAATAAGCCATTCCTTGTCTTGACTAACAGAACTGGTGAACAAAAAGCACTCGTACTTGGTCGTGTGACTCCATTACTGCGTAATTTCTGAATGAACTTCTCAATTTCATTCCTTTGATTGTGACAAAAAATTGTTGGCGGACTACTGGTTAAAATTGGTGGCATAGCTGTTGGACGCTTGAGAACAACTGAATAATAACTGATCACATGAACTACTGTAGGAAAAACAAAGATGCACTGAACTGATTGTTGTAAATCAACGTCTTCCATATTAGTATCTTTAATGATGTCATTCATGGAAGAAAATACTGGAGATGGGATAGAACTAAGTTGTGGCTGGCCATGCAGTAATAATAAATGGTGAATTTCACATTTCTTACGTACATGAGAGAAACATGTGTTACTTCCTTTCAAAACAATTGATTGTGTATCCACAGTATATGTCGTGGACAATATCTTAAAAAGTACTTCATAACCACGGAGAGGAACATTGTACAATTTTAAGGAAAAATTATAATTTTGTAGAGACAACTGCACCTTAATACACGGACCAGGAGGTTGTACCTTGCTCCCATTTTCTACAGCAACATCCACATATTGTGAATTAGAAACAATCAACTCAGATTTCGTTGCGACTCGGGGAGGAAGGAAATTTAGGGTGGAGCCAGAGTCCACTAGCATTATTAATGTACGATTATAGTCACTCCCAGAGAGTGACATATTTCCATACAGTTGGGTTGCCGTGATTGCATTTACCGAAACTTCTTTTGAAGATTGATTATCATCAAACTCTTGTTCGCTTGTTGTAATAGAAGCTTCGGAATTTTCATCCCTCTCTAACAGTAATGGTTTAGGTTGCTGCAGTGGTGGATATGTCAGCGGAAGTTGTGGTGGATAATTTGGTTGTACTTGTGGATAATAGAGTGGAACCTGTGGTGGGTTAGCCGGTTGCTGTGGTGGTGGAAAAGATGACATTCGTGGCAGATTAAAACAGGGATGATGTTGGGCTTGATGTGGTGTATAAACATGTTGTTGTTGTGGTGGATAAAACATTCGTTGTTGTGGTGAATAGAGAGGCAGTTGTGGTGAAAAAATTTGTGGCTGTTGTATTTGATTAATTTGTTGTTGTGGTTGTGGATAAATCGGCATAGGTTGTGGTGGTGGATTGGTAGGAAGTTGTTGTAGAGGGTGATACTGGAATGGTAGGTAGGGTAGTGGTTGGGGTTGGGAAAGAGGAACATGTGGTGATGGGGGTTGTGGATGGAGATACGGTGGTGTTTGTGGTTGCGGTGGATAAAACAAATCTAGTTTTCTTTGAATAGACAGTAGAGCCTCCTTGAGAGAAGCCATGGAAGATTTTAGATTTGCTTCATCATTATCCTTCTTCTTCCTCACTTCTGTTGATTTCTCCACAAAGACAATTTGAATTGGATTCATGATGCCAGGAAAGTGCTCCCGATACCAAATGCTAAGATCTTGCTAGTTAACCCTTATCTAAACTACCGTTACACTACAATCTAATTAATTAACATCTTATTCCTTACAGAGAGAACCCTTCATATATATATAGGTTCCTAGGAACAACCATCCAAGCAAATCCCTTGGACAGTTCCAATACAAACAACTGAATAATAACTGATCACATAATACAAACTATATACACATGTAAGACACACGTACAACTATATTAGGTTCGTAACATTTTGATTCCAGCAAACCCAACGCAACCCAAAAACATAACTTTAGATTTCTACAACAAGTATAATAATCTGCTTGGAGAACAACTGTGCAACCCTGGAGAACGAAATCAACCCTGGAAGAAAGGAGTCGGTGGTGGAGACGCAGGAGTTAATTAGGTTTATGCGAGCAAAGATAACAATGGAAGAGGTTTATGCGAGCAAAGATAACAATGGAAGAGAGGCGACTTGAAAAATTGAAGAGAGGAGATCAGGGTTTTCGAAGAAAAAAAAATCGAAAATATTTTTTTGATTCTTTTTTTATTCTCCCGTATAATTTTGTCAATTTTATGAGAAAAAAAGGGTTTGCTCTCCTTCGAGGGATTGGGTTTTGGAGTAAACAATTTGGAGAGGGAAGGTGGTGTTCACTCCTAACGTATGGGTTAGGGGGTCACGGTCACCACGCGACGTGGAGGCTTATATGGCTTAGGATTTTAAAGGAGTTAGACAGATTAAAGAAATTCAGTGATTTAGAAATAAATTTACTAGCAAATGATATATTAATGAATAATTTTTTTTGAAGAAATAAACATTTGAAAAACTAAAATGGCGCAATTATTAATTTCATCCATAATCATTCCAAACACATAAGTTTAGAAAGATAAATTGAATGAGGTTTTGTGAATGCACAAGATAAGAATCAATCATTGTATTGGAAACTGGAAAGTGTAAAAAATATTAAAATATATGAGAGAGAATGGTTTTTTGCATTGGAGAATACATTTATAGAGAAGTGAGTTCAAAAATCCATGAATACTTGCATTCTCCAATGCAAAGAACCATTCTCTCTCGTATATGTTATTATTTTTTACATTTTTCAATACTAATGATTGGCTCATATTTTGTGCATGGATACACACAAATTACACTTTTCATCTTTATAGGTAGTTGGAACTCCTTGTAATTCAAGCTCCATCCATGCAAACCGTAGCGTAAGTAAAATGAAAACTTTCATTTATATTAAAACGGAACGGAGTTAAGTGTTAACATATCCTTCGAGTATGGTAACATTATTTATAGATAACTGACTTAATACATCCTAGGATCCTACTGTGTTAGATGGGCTTTGCTTTAAATTGCTATCATCCTTCTGATTTGATTTCACACTTATTCACATCAATAGCAATGGACTAGATTAGAGATTCAATTCCTCCAATTCGTTGTACTTTTTTCTTTTAAGATTTCATCTTTTAGCGAGTCAATTAAATACTTTTACAATTGGTCGTACTTCTTTCTCTTAAAATTTCAATTTTAAAGTTTCAAAGTATAAGTTTATCAAATCAAAGACTGGTGGTACAACTAGGCCAGGTATCATACTAAGAAGAAAATGAAAACCAAGAAATTGAAGAGCTCGATTTTGTGCACACTATCTCACAAGTATTCATGTGATTTAAAAATTTCATATTTTTATTTAATGTTAGGAGCCATGTGATAAGAAATGAGATTTTTCACACCCGTAGTATTAAAATTATCAATTAACTATTCAACCAATAACATGTCAAACACTCTTTTTTTCTAAAGTGCGTAAAAATGAATTTGAACTAAAGAGGCATTATATTTATCCCACGGCATTAGATTTGCGTAAAAATTCTACTGTTTTCCCTGTGGATTCCACAAATTATCCTTCTCTCCCTTCCTTGTCTTCTTCGTCACCATGTGGCTTCTCCGAGAACCGAGAACCGAAGCTTTTTTCCAGTAACAAGTACCAGGTAGGCTGGAGAGAGAATCTCCGAAAAGTTTAGCATAGTTTTTACGCCGGCTTGCCACGCCTTGCACAACCCACATTACGTAGGCACCCATGTGGCTTCTCCATCACCTCATATTGCGGATCTTCGTCGTTTGGCGGCTCCTACAAAATCTTTTGTTCATCCTATGGTAATCAAATTACGCGGTGGTACTCGAAAACCCAAGATTTTGAATCTAATTCCGCCACAAAGTATCTTATTCCTACATTTTTGCTCCTACCCTAACTAATATCCCATCGGTACCCACTCATTTCACCCAAGCTCTGAATTTCCTGAATGGCGTGTTGCCATGCGGAATGAACACACTACCTTGTTAAAAAATGGTACCTCGTCCCTCGTCACCCATCTACGAATTTAGTTGGTTGCAAGTGGGTCTATCGCATTAGACAAAAGTTTGATGGTTCTATTGATCGTTACAAAGATCGTCTCATGGCCAAAGAATACTATCAACAATATGGGTTGACTGATGAAACATTCAGTCTTATCGTTAAGCGAGTTACCATTCGTATTGTTCTATTTGTTTTTGTGTCCCAACAATGGTCTATTCATCAACTTGACATGAAAAATATATTTCTATGTGGCACCCTTGATGAAGAGGTGCACATGACTCAACCTCACGGATTTGTTGATAAGAAATTTCCTAATCATGTTTTTCGTTTACATAAAGCTTTGTACGGAAATCTCCTCGAGCTTGGTTTAATCGTTTCACCACATATCTCTTTGAATTACGCATTCAACGGTCTTTGGTTGATTACTCCATGTTTATACGTCTTTCATCATCCGGTATCGTTATTCACTTACTTTATGTTGATGATATAATCATAACTGGCTCTGACTCTATATGTCTTAGTACTCTAATATCCCAATTGTCATCTCAGTTTTCCATGTCTGCTCTCGGCCACTTAAATTATTTTTTTGGCATGGAGGCTTCCTCTAATTATCAAGGCCTGACTCTCACTTAAACTAAATGAACTATAGATCTTCTTAGACGTGTCTGTTAGAGCATCGCGAACTCACAAGTTTTGTTGTCTCAAGCTTGTTGTCAATGTTAGATGTGCAAAACCATGTTTTGAGTTCTAGTATACTAAAGTCAAGTCTCGGACTAGGATCAAAGTATGGTACTTGAGTATCAGACATCATTGAATAACTCTCGAAGATTGAAGACTGAAGAACAAACGAAGACATTTGTAAGAACTTCATCAACAATAGAGGTATGTGAACACTGACCTATCCTATTTACTCATGGCATATACTATTGTATCTTATGAGACTATGTCATGTGATTTTAATAGATTTGATATTGCAAAGAAGAAATTTCGAGATCAAGCTTGTCTTGGTTAAACTCTCAAAATATGATCCAAGCAATGGATGTTCATAGATCCTTAGCAATCTTAATTAAAAATAATTTATTATCCACAAACTATTTTTGTTTCAAGTTGATCGTTTGGAAATTGCCCAAGTAACAGTGCATGTTGTCTATGGATATTGAGAATATTTCAAATTTAATTATGAGAGAAATATAACTGTCTGGCGCAAGTTACACATATTTGTATGTATTACCCTAAGTCAGCATGAGTTCCAAGGGATGTAGAGAATTGCAAACCCGATTTCTGAAACCTTTACATCTGAGTTCTGGAATGGGTAGGTGTTCAAACCCCTTGAATATGACTTCGCGTACTTCCAGTGGTTTGCAAACCTATACATTTCCAGTTTAACATAAGGTCACGAACTATTCTATATGACTATGTTCGCTTTTTCTACAACTTTTATACACACTTTTAAGGTAACTTGATTCACAAAATCACTTTGGGTTTATGGATCCTTATTTAGTCTTGAGTGTTCTTGAACACTGCTACGCGCTTGTAAGTTCTAACGCGTACTTGCCGCTATGGACTATCATTGTGCATGGTTCCAGAACCCTAGGCCATGGTGCATATTCTTTTGTGTGGTTTCAAGGTGCACTTTTCACATGCTTAGATGAATTCCTAATAGTTTTTCATCTAAACTGGGAAAGTGTTTGCTTGGATCCCAAGCTAACCTTAGTGAAAAAGCGGGGGTATAACAACCACACACAATAACTCGTTCGGCAATCTGTATGGACTAAACTCCAATATAATTCCGAGAGCACCAACTTTAAAGCGAGCTCAATCAAGAGATATATCAAAGAGCTTTATCTCTATTTCTCAATGCAGTCAGCAAATCGAACAAATAGAAATATGTGAGCCTGATTGATATGAGAAATAACTTGGACGGTGCAAAAGACCAATGCCCAAGTGTCAATCAAGTTATATCCAACAAACAAGGTCGGATTTATCAACTGATTGAACTGTGCACAACCTGTGATATTTCAATTATATAAACAAATATAATGCAGAAAAGAAATAACACAGACACCATAAATTTTGTTAACGAGGAAACCGCAAATGCAGAAAAACCCCGGGACCTAGTACAGCTTTGAACACCACACTGTATTAAGCCGCTACAGACACTAGCCTACTACAAGTTAACTTCAGACTGGAATGTAGTTGAGACCCCTAACCAAGTCTCATACCGATTAAGGTACAGTCACATTCCTTATGACTCTAGAACCACGTCGGATTTTGCGCACTTGATTCCCTTAGCTGATCTCACCCACAACTAAGAGTTGCCACGACACAAAGTCGAAGACTTATAAACAAATCTGTCTCCCACAGATAAGTCTATTATGATAGATAAATTTTTCTCCCACATAAGTACCTATGAAGTTTTGTTCCGTCCTATGATCAATCAACGTGAATAGGAACCAATTGATAATCCGGTCTTATACTCCCGAAGAGCATCCTAGAAATATCAATCACCTTATAATAATTTAACTATATGGTGGTATAAGATGTTACTGCGGACAAAGTCTGAGACGAAGAACTTTGTGACTACTTTTTATATCTTACCTATCGAAGATAAATCTCGAGAAAATCTTAGAGAAGATAGTACTCAATAAGATAGAACAAGTAAGATCATAATACGCGACTACAGAAAAATAGTTGGATCTGGCTTCATGAGTCCCAAATGAAGTCTTCAAGTCGTTAACCTAATATGGTTTTGGAAAAACCTAGGTTAAAGGAGAATCGAGTCTAGTTTACAACTAGGACACATGAAAGTGTCGGGATTAGGTTTCCAGTTGCTAGAGTTCTCCCTTATATAGTCTTTTAAATCAGGGTTGCTTACAATCAAAGTTAAGATAGCTTAGTAACAAAGCATTCAATGTTCACCGTTAGATGAAATCCTGATTTAACATTCAAGCTAAGTCTGGTTAGAAATAAAGCAATTAATCTCCACCGTTAGATGGTCTTAGCTTGTTAAACACAAATGAAATATACCTTCATTTATATATGGATAACCATACCTAAACGTGTATATCGAGTTGGCTCAATAATAGTTAACCGAAGTTAGCCAAATGAACACTTTTGTCTTAACCACATTCATCTAACACTTCTAGATCAAATATGATGATTAATCAAACATGAAATATAATCAAATGAATCTAAATGTGTTCCTTATAGAGTTGTTCAATTGTTTACTATCTCATAGAAATATATATGAACAAATTGAAACAAAATCGGATTGATTCGTAATCGTACAAAGTACTTATACAAGAATCAATTCATGAACATTAAGCCACGGTTTGCAAAGATGGCATTCCTTAATTCATAATGTTTTATTTCATGAGTATGAGAATCATACTTGACCGATTTTAGAACTTAACCACTGTGTTCGCAAACCAGGTACGCGAATAACAGCTCCGAACCTTGCATGTCCATCCGTTCGCAAACCAGGTATGCGAACAGCCGTCCCGGACCCAACTCAGGTAGAACTGTTCGCATACTAGGTATGCAAACAAGGTTCACGGACCTTTATAGATAAAACTGTTCGCATACTAGGTACACAAACAAGGTTCCCAGACCCGAATCATTACAAAACAGTTCGCATACTAGGTATGCATACCGTGTTGCATCCAGACATGGTTAATTTCTCTAAACTCCCATTTCAATCACTGAAACTTCCTTAGAAGACGACAATAGATGTCTCACACAAACCATTAGCTTCAAGTAATTTTCAAGTGATTCAATGATCAATACAAAACTTTCCAAGTCGACATCAAATGATTGTCTCACACAAATCATGTAAGATGTTTCAAGGTAATTTTCACATGATCATCTTTTGACTTAATATTTAGTTTCCAACAAATAAATTATCTCCAACTAAACTCGTCAAGAACATGATGAACATGGTTAAAGCTAAAAGATTCCAACACATATTTAGAGGAATAGATAAACGAGATAAACTCGCCTCGAAATATCAAATGTGCATAATGTAAAAGTCTATATAGCTATACGACTTAGTCTCATTAGAAGATAGAATAGAATAGACTTCTGAGTGATAGATAAATTTTAGTCTCCACTACCTTTTGTTGATGAAATTCCTCTAAGATCTCCTCAGTAGACCTTCTTCTTCAATTGATGAACGCCGTGAAGTCTAAAGCTCAACTACACATTCTATCATAATTCGAGACATAACTATAAGTAGACTAGAAATCAAGACTATAGTTTTGATCAACTAAACTTGACAAACAAGCTTGAGATAGGAACGCTTGTGAGTTCGACCGAGCAATACTCTAACACTTAGCTTGAATCCAAAGCTACCTGTAGCCTTGAAGTTAGAGTCATCCTTTATAACCTAGGTTATTCATAGAACTTTGTTATAGGTTACGACTTTGAAGACTTTACTTAGGGATTCATGAAGCCCGGTATGATTAACTTTTTATCTAATGATTCTTTTATCCGGATCTTGATCTACTGGTTATTGAAGTTCACGGACTTTAAATATGGAACAAGAAAAATAGAAATCACAAAGTTCTCTTCGTCTCAGAATTTTTGATTCCTCAAGATAGATAGTGTCTAAACTCTTCTTCGATTTATTTGGATTGTTCTTGAAAGGTGGTTAGTAATCCAGGATTATTTATTAACAGAGTGTAAGTTTTCAGGATTCGTGAGGTTTGCTGAACTTTGTCTACTGCAAATAAATTTGCAAACCTAGATTGAAACATATCAAAAGGGAATCAAATAGGCTTGTTTGTTTGAGGAAGATAGATATCAAAAGTATTCACTAAGATTGAAGCAACTCTTCGGTTGTAAAGGACATCAGCTAAGGAAATTAAGTGTGTAGAATCTTGCGAGGTTCAAGAGACGCAGGGAAAACGACTGCAGCTGAATTGCTTGAAGGGTTTCGGTCTCAGCTATATTTCAACCCTAAGTCTGATAATTGGCTAGTTTCTGTAGCAGTTTAATACAGTATCGCGTTCAATTTAGACGAGGTCCCGGGGTTTTTATGCAGTTGCATTTTTTCTTGTTAACAAAATTTCCGGTGTCTTATGTTTTTCCTTCTCCGCATTATATTGTTTATCTTTATAATTGGAATAGCGTAAGTACTGCGTGAATCAATCTAGATCGTTTAAATTCTTATTATTTGAGGATCTTCCAAGAATTCTTCTACACAATATGGTACACGGGCCTTTCGTCTATACATATTGATTGTCGAAGAGAAAGAGACAAACACTATATACAATCTTTTTCAAGATTCTTAGCTTTGAACTACTTGTGATTGTATTTGGTTTTGTCCATGCAGGTTGTCGAACGAAAACTTGGTACCCTCTCGTTTTCAGTGTCGATCTTCTTTTGTTCTTCATACCAAACCTGTTGTTACTCCTACCAAAACTGGCTCAAAGCTTTTTATGTACCAAGAAGTTCTTTTTGGAGATGTTATCTTATATTGTAGTCTTGTGGGTGGTTTATAAGAGTCCAAATTTGTGCACCCCCACTAAACCGGGGTGTACATTCCGGATTCGTTTATAGGACGATAAATTCTCAAAAACCACTTACAATTACCACTCTCTTTCTCGGCCTTACTTTTATTGAAAAATATTTTTTGTTTTTGTTTAAGAACTTACACGATTATCTAGGTTTTCAATATGATTCAAAAGAAAAATATCTAAACTCTATCTCTCCCAGAACTTCATTGATACCCATCCCTTGTTCCTGTTTGATTCAATCAAACTCACCATTGTAATACAAAGCAACGAAAATCTTTATCATGTACACAGAATATTTATAAACTGATATTAATTGATTTCTCAAAAAAACAGATCGAAATCTCGATAACAAAGGTGATTTAAGATCAGAGAGTTAAGAAATCAAGTACATCTGACTGTTCTGCAATATTTATTGAATTCTCCTAAATTCCTTCCAACCATTAACAATTCTAGAATTGCTTTTTAGAGTTTCATCTTCTAATTGGGTTTTGATTTAATTTTATTTCTGATTAAAAATTTAGTAGATAACATGTCCAAATCAAACAACTTTCCTTATAGATATTTTACAATTATCAATTATTTGTATAGGGTGAGGCTTAAGAACATTTCCAATCACTTAAAACTAGACTACATTAGACAAAATATATTTTCCAAATGTAAAAAGGGCAGAACTTAGAGTAGCAGAGGAAGAAGATAAAGGTGTTGTAAAGAAGATCTAACAATTTGGTAGTGGAGTATTTTATAATTTTAGCCTAATTTTAGGAAAGAGAAAACTAGTAAAATAAAAAAAGAAATGTTTAAGAGTAAAGCAGGAAAACAGGAAAGGGAGGGTGGTTTTTAGAATTCTTACAACCAATAAGCAGAGCCGGAATGTGCACCCCGGTTTAATGGAGTGCACAAATTTGGACTCGGTTTATAATATCTTACAATGAGGATACCAGACATTACTTACGCTGTAAATCAAGTTAGTCGGTTTATGCATGCACCTACCGATATATATTTTGTGGTAGTTAAGCGCATTCTTTCTCTATTTGAAAGGTACACTTGGTTACGATTTTTTTTTTTGGGTTTCTTCTCCCTTTGAGTTAACACCATTTTCATTGTTGATTGGGCGGCTGATCCATATCATTCAAGAACTACAAGTGGTAACTGTATCTTTCTTGGTCGTAACTTGATTTCACGGGGTTCTAAGACTCCACCTGTTGTTTCTAAATCTAGTACCGAGGCTCAATATCGTTCCTTATCTACTACTGCTGGTGATCTGATTCAGATTCAGTTCTTAGTGAATGATCCAATCCTTTACTGTGACAACATCAGTGCAACATATTAATAGTTAATCAAATTCAACATTCTCATTCAAAAAACATACATGTTGCCTATAATTTATTTCGGGAGCGTACCATTCATGGCCTACTTATTGTTTGTTATATTTCCACTCATTTTCGGTTAACAGATGTGTTGGCTAAGGGACTTGGTACTAATTAGTTTCGCAATCTTTCTTCCAACCTTTCTCCGTGGTTTCCCTTGTTTAGCTTGAGGGGAAGTGTAAATGAGTATCACATTATGTCGACATATTGTATTTGCTTGGGTCATGAGCTTAAGGCCACGTATGTACATTTGTGTACTTGATTGCTTAATATAAATACTTCTGTCGCTATCCTAACTAGTTGTGCGCCCGTGCAAAGATTGGTTGTCCCTGTCTAAGTAATTCATAAGGTTCCTCCACGTGATTGCTTATCAAAGTTGCAGTTTGTCCGGTTTTCGTTTTTGGTTGGTCTATCTTCTGGTAAAGCAAGAGCAACCCAAAGTATACTAATTAGGTTATTGGACAGCTGTTACTGAGACTTTAGATGCAAAACATTGTAGCCACAAAGAAATACCGATATCAGCCTCCTTCAGGGCGGTGCATCATTTGTGCCATCATTTGAATCCCCAATGATGTTCAAATTTGGATCACTACTGAAGCTATTTTGACTGGACTTGTACTTGCCACTTAGGAACTTAAACCAATGTACACTAAATTGCATAAAACTCAATTGAGAATAACAATGCCTAGTTACATGATTTTAGTTCATGTCTATAAATTATACTGATTTATGACACACAGCAAGTATCGGTATCCTGAATTATTCTTTGAAATGTAAAAATGAACTCGTAATGTTGAACTCATAAGCATAATTAAGCAAAGCAAACCAACGCAAACTAAACCCCAGCTTTTCTTTTTAAATGCAATTGTGATATTTTGTATACCAATGAACGAATTGTTACAGCAAAAGAAACCAAACCAACAACAATGTCTAAGCTACTGTTAACGATCTGAGTTCTGACCTGCCGGCACACCAAAAAATAAAATTAATAATAAATAAATAAATCATATTATGTATGCCTACATCAATCTAAAACCTTGCAAGTTTGATGTTTCTCAATTTAATTACATCACAGAATTCACAAACTCAGTATTATATAGCTATGAATCAACATACTGCTGGTGTACACAAATTAAAGAACCATAAATGTAAAATTTGGGTTTCCAGCCCTAGCACAAGCTGGCATGCCTGTGTACTATAGATAGTGGATCAACATACTGGTTGTAAGTCGACTTAGTATAAATATTCTAGGAAAGGTAAGCATGTCGGAAAACTACTTCATTGTTTTTGCCCGCAAACACCTACAATAGCATAAGATTTAGTGAGCAAAAAAATGAGTTTTTATTAATACGTATAGATTTTCCAGAGCCAGCAGAAAACCTACAATTAATAATATTGAAGACATAAGTTTAAATACGTAAAGAGTATCAGCAATATTTGGGTTCGTAGACCAAGCACAAAGACTTAACTAATATACGGAATACCATCTGTGGGAGTCGAACCCACAACCACATGGCTTTCCGCCATGTGCTCTACCAGTTGAGCTAAGATAGCAAGCCAGCAAGCTGTCAAACATAATATATCAAAATGGATCAGATAATTATTTTATTTATTTTATTTATTACTCCTACAATGTATTTGTACCAATGGGATGGTTCATTTGTAATGCGTACAACATTAAACGCATTTCATTCTTCGTATGACCATTAAGAAGAAGTTCACATTTAGATTGTCAGTAGAAACGTTGTGTACTTGAATTTAATATTCAATTTTACCCTGTAAGTGAAGAAGACCCTACGTCATACTGTTAAGCAAGGCCATCACACTTCCCTAAACCCCAATTGAAGACTCTAGTTGTCATGCAAATACATTGCAAACAGAAGTCCCTAAACCCCAAGGAGCCAAATGTGGTTTGTATGAACCATGCAGTCTGAAAATATAAAACTAAAACGTTTTACATGAAGGAACAATGAATATGGGCATGTTCAGAAATTGATGGCAGTCCATGTTTCAGTCTGACAATCTCTATGGTGAAGCTGTCAATCTTTTATTTCATATACATAAATTTTTTTAAAAATCTGGGTTTATAACTATACATGCACTCTTATGGCCATTTGATGTTTGGATCATTACAATAGAGTAATCCGAATGCTGAATGGAAGGAAGTAACAAACTATGAATGGTGTGAGATTCCCTTTACCTCTAATTTAAGTGGCTACATGCGAGTTACAACTGAACCCAGGTGTTGATCCCAACAAAGTAAACCACTTTTCACACTTTCACCTTCCGACAGGGCTGTAGTCTGATTTTTATTTGTGTTCTGCAAAGTTAAAATACTCCTATAAGCTGTTTAAACCATGTAAGAAATCAGTCATAAGATCTATGGAAAGAGATACTGATACCGATTAAATTTTAAAAATATGAGAGTACAAAGATAACCAAATAAAGATGGTTAGGCATACACATTAATTGTGGTGACTGGTGAGATCAGATTAACCACAAAATGTATAGTACTATACCTGCAATAAATTTGACGATATTTGAAATTATTGGGCAGATGATGGGCTACAATATTCTGAGCTTCTTCAAGTAGCCATTGATCTTTATTCTCTGAGAAGAAAGTGTATTCAAGTAAGCATTACTTGAAGATGTTGGTAAAGAGTAGTAGAAAGAGTACCAAGGTGTTGGTAAAGATGAACAAAGAAGAAGTGTTAGGGTTCAATCATTCTGAGAAAAAAGAAAAGGGTTTGTGTTATTTACCCTTTTCACAAAAATTATATGGAGAAGCAACAACACATTTTATTGTTTCCTGTAAGACACCTTTCACAAAATAATTTCATATGAACAAAAGATAGCATAGAATACTCAGAATTCAAAACCAAACAAATTGAATAGATTATTTGTTTAATAAATCAACAAAATCGAAATTAACCAAAACTTCAAATACTACTTTATCTACACACCTGTTTCGAATCCCCTTGTAACAACTCTAACTATTCAACTTGTTTCCTAAACACCAGCTTTCGATTTTTTTTAGCCGCTTAACACCTTATCACCCTTCCCTCCTTTTTATACGTGAATAAGAAAAAAACAAAGATGATTCAGGTAATATCAAGATTGTTTGAGTTCTGGTGATGGCGTTAATGGTGAAGGCAAGATTTGATACCGATATCCTCAAAACCTAGAGTTTTCTTTCTTTTCCGCCGCTTGATATTTTTCTTTCGAGAGAAAAAAATTAGATGTGTGTAGTAAAATACGTGTGAAAGAGGTTCCGACTCCGGGGTTTTCTGATTATTAAATTGATTTACTACTGGTCTAAATATTTTCGGTGGGGCCAGAAGCTTTAAGAAGAGAGCTTGATTCAAGTTTTTACCATAGCAGAGGAAATTCACCTGAAATTATATTATTAATTAATGAGGTAGGGAAGCCTAATTACTCTTAGAGGATGAACAACATTACACAAACTTAGAAGAGGAGCAACATTTGCAAAAAATAACACGAATAGATCTTCGGTTATACTGTTTCTGAAAAGGTTTTTTTTTTTTTTTTCTTTCTTTTTTTCTTTTTTTCTTTAGAGATAAAAAAAAAAAAAGTTACTGAAAAACATGGTAGATAGTAGTTGAGAACTTTGGTTTCTCCCTCAACTCTAGCCAGTTCATGAGGTCAATAAAGTTTTTGGACTTAATGTCCTTACATATTACTTTTTCAAAAACAGCTAAACACAAAATAAGCTTGTGCGCCAACTGGTTCTTCTCCTTCTCCCCCTTGCAACGTCCGAAAAGGGTTTTATATTAAATGTATATGCGGTTTAGATGTTTAGTGTTCTCAGGGTTCTTCTCCTCCCCTTGCAAGGTCCGAAAAGGGTTCTATATTAAATGTATATATGTTGTTTAGATGTTTAGTGTTCTCGGGTAGTTTTTGCAATGTCCATCTAGCAACACTCATTGCATTTATATCATTTAAATCATTTAAATGAATTTTCCCAAAAATTGTTGTAGGATGATTCGAACCTACGACCACATGTTCCTTTGGCAGACAAGAAACCAACTGAACTGAGCTACCCTGTTTTGGTTGATAATATATCCTGTATTATACATATATATCATTTAAACCTCAAAATCAAAGTATGAAAAGTCCTTTTTCTACCTTTAATACATGACGATTTTTCAGTACCGAATTAAGATCACAAAAACGAATTATACACGTACGTATGCCGTTCCGAACTATCCCCGAATCAAAATTGGTTGACCGAATAGTGGACCGAATTTACATTCCGTCAAAACGAATAATACACGTACGTATCCCGTTCCGAACGTTTCCCGTATCCCGAATTGCTAACTAGAGTTCCCACTGTCTGTTGGGAAGCCGTTACAAGGTCCACAGTGCGCCTACGTATGGTATGACCCATCTAGTCAATGGTCATCAGACTCGTCACTCGCCGAGCGAGCTCGATAGATATAGCTCATCTTCTCCAAATCAATTAAAGAGGAAGGATCCCTTTACACTTTTATTATCACACTATCTCACACGTTGGCCGTTATTTTCGTGAATAAAAACCAAACTGTGACGGATTTGAAGCTAGTATTTTGGAGATATGTTACTATTACATTGCTCTACTTTCCTACCGAAAATGAACGTATTCCGAAATATAAAACCTCACAATCTACCGATCTTAATTTTGACGGTCAGAAATCCGTTGATTTTCAACGGTTCATTTTCAAAGTAGTAGATGGTGGTGTTATACGTCTCGGAATACGTTCATTTTAGGTAGGAACGTAGAGCTATGTAATAGTAACATATCCCCAAAATATTAGTTTCAAATCCGTTACGGTTTGATTTTTATTCATCAAAATAACGTCCAACGTGTGAGATAGTGTGAGAATAAAAATGTGAGGGGATAACCATTCCATATCCATATTACACTTAACGGCTGTTGTCCCACTCCAACGGAAGACATAACCTTTCCATTTACCACCAAAGTACAGTGATAAGTGAGTTGAACATTAAGTACAAAATTTCTTCGTAATGGTGAGTTTTATTTTCTCATTTATTACCATCAATATATAAATTCCTGAAACATCTAACAATGGGACGTTCTTCTAAGTTGTTGCCATATATCAAGTACGGAACCAAGGGTTGCACTATGAATGGACTTTTTTTAACACCACTTAATAGGTTTTTTTATTATGTATTACCAAAAAAAAAACACAGGGTTGACTAATCCCGGCTCTACTCAAACCGCCGTAAAATCCTTATAACCATACTAAGCCCTCTAATTTATTTTATAATTTGTATTTAGTCCACCGATATTAGCATGTACTTCAGTCCATGGTCCTGCATGTTTAAAGAATTTTTTTAGTTCCCACGTTGTTAATTTCTGGTTCCGCTACTAAGCATACTAGATGTGCGCCCGTGCGCTGCACGAGCTCAGGTTGGTTGCCCAAGCCTAAACTTAAATGGAAAATTACCCGTGTAATTTTTTATTTTACTTAAAGTATTATTTATTTTACTTTAAGAATTAGTTTCTCGTGGGGACGGGTAAGATTTTTTTTACTTAAGGTATTATTTATTTATTATTTATGATTTTTTGGTGGGGCCAAAAGCTCTTATTTACTATTGGTCTAAATTTTTTCAAGAGATTTTATTGGCCGAAATATTTTCTGGTGGGGCCAGAAGCTTTAGGAAGAGATCTTGATTCAGCTTTTAACCACAACAGAGGAAATTCACCTGAAATCATATTATTATTAATTAATTAATGGTCCATGTAATCCATTTTAGTTGGGGAGATATGGACTCCGTTAATGGTGATCGACAACCACCTTAATCAATACGATCATAAAGCGTAAACTTGATTAAGGCAAGAATAAATCAAGGTTTACCATAAAACCAAAGATTCCAATGTATAAGACAAAACTCCGGATGATATTTACGTAGTCAATTGTTTAGTATACGGGAACAATCGTCTATCTTACAAAAACAAATGGTTTTTGTCCAATCCGACGGTTTCAGTTGGGAGTTTTATTACCATGGACGGCCATCATTTGCTCTCAAAGCTCAAAAAATTGTAAGACAAATCGTGGATGAAGATGAATCCATGTTTTACTCCCGGATCCAACCGCTCAGATTGGTATCCACCAGCTCTCCTCCAATTGTTCGCAAGTTACAGAAACCATTATTTGCAGCAATCAATCCCTTCGATTCACAACCCAATAATCAATTTCTTACGTTACCTTGAAATGTTCGACTATATAAACCTCTAGACGGTTTATCATCTTCCCAAGTTTTTCGGTTTCTTTCTTCAGCGTGCTCTCCAAAGAATATTAGGTAAATACTATCTTAGACTGGATTAATTTTACTTTAAATTTGTATTTGATTGGTATTTTTGTTTGGAACTATCTTTATTGAAATGTGTTAAATTTTGGATTCAAAGCTCATCTTTTGAGATATTTCTTGAGGCTAAACCGATAACATTGTTTCCGGCAGATGGGATTCACTTAAAGTACAATCCAAGTTGTCTACTGATGTTGTTCATCGGTGGGCTTCTATAGTAGCTCAAGGTAAACCTAATTATCTCACATATATTTTCTGATTTTCTTAGTTTATGAGTGCAATAATGAAGTGTTTGTCAGAATACACATTGTTTTCTTCATTGCTAAATTTTGCAAGTGTTAACCATAAGTTGTTCATACAAACACTGCCGACACTTAAACAGGTTCACTCCAGAACTGAAATTGCTCATCTTTATTCCTCCAAACTAAAAAGAAAAAAGAAAAAAAAAACGACAATTAGTACGACTTCATGTCTCTCTCACAGGTTCAAAGATAAAAAGGTGAAAATCGTGCGGCGCACTAATCAAGTGTTAATGTATATATATGAGTTGTTTTAGGGTTCTACAAGCTCACTTAGCATATTAGATAGGTTTCGTTGAGGAAACTTCATCCACTCTTTAGCTGAGGGCTGCTCATAGGCTTAACAAGCCTATGTGTTACCGATTGCCTCTTTCTTTGTCTGTGGTTCCTTAGAGCATGTGATCCTTTTGTGGTACAGTTAGCATACTCCAAAGGGGAAATTAGCTAGCTGCTCGACTTAGTTAAGAAGTATTATGTGCTGCATTAAGTTATCAACATCTTGAAGTAGCACATGTTTACAGTACCGCTATATTTACCTTTTGAAGCACTACGTTATTTATACTCTTTACAATACTGCAATCTATGTTGTAAAAGGCGAGCGCCTTTGGCGCTTAAGCTCAAAAGGCCCACTAAGCGTGAGACCAGCGCCTAGCATAAAAAAGGCGCCAAGGCGAGGCGACACGGCCAATTTTTTTTTTTTTTTTTTTTTTTGGGCGCCCAGGGAGCGCTAGGCGAGGCCAGGCGATGGGCTTGGCGCCTCGCCTCGCCCAGCGCCTTTTACAACATAGACTGCAATTAGTTAATTCCAACCTTAAAAAATTGATCGAGTGTTTTACACATTGTTTCGTAGGTGACCTGCCCTCGACAGGCAACATTCTAGCAGGATCAAGCCAACCATGTATGTGACTGTTCTTAAGCTTTCTTATACGATTAACGAGAACTTTTGTAATGGATATTCCACTCTTACTAGGAATTTTAAGCGAAATTTGTAACTGTTTCAACATTACATCACATATAGAATGAAATCCAGCAACATGGTCAATCAAAGCAAGTTGCAGATAAGAGTAGGAACTTTTGCCTTACCAGAATTATATTTAGCATAAATTCTGATGATCACATCTTCCTTGATCAAATAGTTGGTTCATAATTGAAATGGACTTTTTGTATTTGCATTGTCATATGATTCCGTCATGCTTTTGGTTAAACCATTTTGTTGTTGTAAGGAAATATTCTTGGTACTAATGTCAAAAGAATGGAAACTGTGATTGGTAATGAAAAATGCAGTCTAAGAAATATAAAATGCTAGAATTGACAAAATCTGTTCTTGGTACTAAAACCAAAATGCTGAATCCCGTGCTTTTGATTAATCCCAAGTCGAGAACGACAACTACAACAACAACAAAATTTGATGCTAGAACTGGTAACTGTGATTTTATAGAAAGTTGTTGACTGCTGAGGAAGTATTTTGGTACTAATGGAAAGGGTCTCGATAGGGATGTGCCTGAATCAGATTTTGCAGAAAGATGAGAGAGAATTAGAAGAAAAGGAAATGTTTTATGTCAGGGGGAATTGCTTGGTGATACTGTTGGTTCTTCCGGCCCTTGCTAGGCATTGTGGGTCCAACAAGCATGTAGGTAACCACCCCTTGCTAGGAATTTCAAGCAATGCAAGTATGGATCCCTCAAAATGTAATATATATTTTCTCCAAAGTGACACGTGTATAGAATTCCATTTTTAGCAAAGAACATAACAATATAGACACAATTTGAAATGTTATGCGAAACCAAAGTGACTTTTCTCTTTACCACATGTATCTGTTTTTGTGACAATTAGGTTGTCTAATTTGCTGAAAGACATAATGCGGTTGAGTTGAAAGGAATTGTAAGCGGAAGGGGTCTGCTGTTTTTGCTGCTCTGGATAGCGAGGTCCAGAAATTGGTTGGTCCCATAGCTTCCGATGCATATATAACATTTGGAAAGGTTACTATCCTCCTTGCTCCTTGAGTTTCGCTCATTCTCGGTTAATTTGTGCATTAGGAATACAGCTTTCACACCACACAGATCACTCAATATGCATTTGAGACTTTGCGGGAAGGGATATATGTACCAGATTACATTAGAATCCCAAAAAAATGTGCAATTCCATTTGTTTTTGCATGTACATCTAGAATAGTTGAAATATAATGCCAGCATGACTCATTCTTTGAAGCGTGTATGATGTGTCATTCTCTTACATTGGAGTTGTTTGGTAATGCAGGGACAGGTAAAAGCCAAAGTTCAGTCCGCCTTCGACGTTATCATGATGCATTGAGAAACTTTCAGATGGCACTGGGCGTTTAACATAAAGAAACTGATGCCTCCTAGCTTCAAAGTTGTGTTTTCCTTTCATGAATGCCGCATTTAATTGTCTTATGTTGTGTCTTTTTTTTTGTGGTTTCGTGGTGATCCAATAATTATTGTCCTTTTAGCATAAGTGAGTATCCTTTATTATCATCAGTAAACGCCCACTACAGTAATCACGTTATGCTGATTAATTACTTATAATCACCAGAAATATGGATATGACCACACTGTAGTGGATAGTGGTGGAACTTTGCATGCAATGTTAAAATTTGTGGGAAAATTTACAATTTGCATGCAATGTAAATTGTATTGGTTTCAAGTAGGAAAAGAAAATAATTTGGGTATTGGAAGCAGGCATATTGCTTTTGGTGTTCTACTTCACTTGAGAGGTATCTTTATTTCCAGAAATATTTATGCAGTGATAGGACAAGTTACAAGCGTCAAGTGACTGACTGATAAGATTGTTTTTTTTTTTTGTTAACTAATTGAAAGCCTGACAAGCTAAACTCTAAGTAGCGTACTACTACATTAGTTAAACAGGTTGCCGTGCTAGCCTACCAGCGAGCCTCATGAGGAACAAAGTCGAGGGAGCCGAAGCTGATAGTGTGGCTAATGTCGTCGCAATATTGCGCCATCTAGGACTCGAACCTGGGACCTCCTGGAGCGCATGAAACCAGCTGAGTTACAAGCCGGTTTTTTTTGTTTCATTTGGATTTTTGAGGAGTTAATAAAATCTCATCAATCAGTGAGCGTCGTGGATCAACAGGGCAACTTTTTGCTTGCCTTTAATTCGTGCCGTTGTTGTGAACCTACCCAGTGAACAGAACGTATATATCACAGCACACGGATAAAACATCCACCCACATGGATACCTATTACAGTCGATAAGGACAGGGATATTACGTCACGAAGCTATTACAGTCGATGAGGACAGGGATATTAAGCACATCTGCACATGCAATGCAAACAAACCTGCATAAAATCAGCCAACACTATTACAAGTACAATCAGTTAAATCTTAGGAAAGCACTCTAAAGATGGAGATCATTTAGAGTCGCAGCAAATTTCAAAAATATGCAACAATTCAAATTATTAACGTACATTAATACATAACCATTACCATATTCAGAATGCTAAAAATTATAAGGGCAGGGATATCCACCAGTATATTGATGTATATTATAGAAAACAATCTAAAATGAAAATATTCTAAAACATATGTAACTATGTATTACATTAATGGATTCATACGAAGGAAAGGGGACTCCCGCAGATGACGATGTTATAGCTGGTGGTTATCGACTCTGTTAATAAGTACATAAACACCAAGTCTAGACATCCATCTTTAAATAGAAAAACAATAAGCACACATCTCCAATAACTTAATTTATTAATCCAAACCCATGATGAGAAAATCAACAAAAAAGAGGGTGAAAGGGAAATAGCTGAAAAACAGATGTTGTGAAGAGGTTTATGTCTTCAAATGGAATCAAACTGCTTAAGTGTACTTATAAGTTGTTGGCTAAATGGGAGTCTGTTGTCTTGCCTTACACCATTAATTAGTAATCAAGGGATCACCCCAACAACAATCACATGACAAACTATCAATAAGTTTGCGCACCGGCGTTTGTTAAAACAATTAAAAGGTTATTTGACACTTTGATGTATCAGGCGAGAAATGACTGCCCTATAATAAATATTGTAAATTTTATTGGTTTCACTTTGGTTTTTAAACAATGGTCAGGAGTTAGCAATTGAGATCTATAGTGAGGAAACTTTTATATAAGAGATTAAGGAGATTTTATGTGAGTTTATTGATTTTGAGGTACAGAATGATGTTTTAGAAAAAAATCTCAGGTGGTTCATAGAAACAAAAATATACTATTATTATAGGAAGTGACAAACATGGTACATGAGTGAACAGATGAAAAGACATTAGTGATTTTTCGATTTCCAGCAAAATCACTCCCTTTGATTTCCAGCAAATGCTGAAGAGATAATTCAACGGTTAGACCTCCGTTCAATTTTCACCCATTTAACTCTCTTTGACCAAAATGTCAGCTTTTTCCAATAGATTTAAGCTTTCCCTAAAACCATAATAAAAAAAATTCTAAAATCACTCAGAGCCCAAAATCAATATCGAGCCCTTAAAAAGAAAATAACGTCTATCAAAATTTCACCTATTTTGAAGACATATTTATGCTTCTCAATTTATTTAAAGGTTTAGATTTTATTTATAATCCCAAAATTGACGAAAGTTTTTCGTTTTTTTCTCAAATTTTCCCTGATTTGTCCACGCATTAAAATCATACACTAGACACAAAAAATAAAAAGCTGGGAGACTTAAATATTTTTAAGAATTAATATAAAGGGGTATATTTGGAAGAAAAAAAATTAGTCTCTTATTTTATTAGTCAGCGTGAAAATACTTACACCTTCAACTAAATTGGATGAAGAGTATATTTTAACATCAAAGTCTATACAAATTCCCCGAACCCATAAATCATTGATTTAAAAATTCATCCAATAATCGAGAATCCTAAAAGCTTTCGAAAAGTCTATATCCAATAACAAAAATTCCTTATAAGTTTTACAAAGACTCTGTCCATGTCCACTAACAAGATATTTGGAATATATATCTCTAGAATTCTTTGTATTTCTTAGTTCAAGAAACCCCTTATATCTCATCAAACAATAACAACACCAACCAAAAAATCGGGCCGTTACGGCACGGGTCATATCCTAGTCTAAGATAATAACACAAGTGGACGTCTCTTTGTATGTCACAAAGCATCCACCAGATTAGATGTCGTCATTACAATAAACACGGCCAATATTATGTGAATGGAGGCTCTGAGATGAGCAAATCAACTAAGGAATGAATCCACACTTTATCTCAGAGTGCTGACCAGTGACAACTTTAGCTGTAACAAAAATGCATTGTTGTTTATTGCATCCGTTGGGTTTCTTTGGAAGATCGATTATCTGTAATATAAAATAGAAGGGTTTTTGAGCTACCGATGGACGGAAAACATTTTCAAAGACAAACGGATGATCCGATCATCCCAGTCTCATTCCAACCATTTATATCTAACGGATGTAAGAGTTATGACCTTCTTTCATTATGGTTATATGCATTTATAACCCTTGTAATGTCCCACCAAAAAATTAAAGTAGACAGTTAAATGTTAAAACCATGTAGACTCATATTTTATTGTAGAAAAATAAAGAAAATTCCTTGAATCATATCTTAAAAAAAACAAAAGCAAATTAGCCAACCTTCATCCACCTGCAAAACACAAGTAACATTAGAACATTTGCAGTTACAATGTGTAAAACCCAAACAACAAAGAATTTTAGATCCTCTTTTTAAAAATACAAAGAATACTTTTCATTGTACTCATTGTAAAGGGAATAATAGAAAAATGAAAAAAAAAATACATATCCAAAAAATGACTTACCGAAAGTTTACTCTTAAAGAATAGTTTTTAACGGTCGTATTTAATAGTCTACGCCAAAAAGAAAAGAATATATGTATAAATATATATATATCTAACGGCTCACGAGAAAAATAGAAATGACCACCTATATAATAAATAGAGACATATATTAAATGAGTAGTATTTTGTTCCTTCGTACCTTCATAAACATCTCTAACTCATATTTTCGGTAGAGTTTTAATACATGCAACACGAATAACAACAACACTAGAGAATTTAATTGAGGAGCGAAGAGACAGATAAACCTATAATTGATAGTGTTCTAATTTGAGATTCTCATAATTCTTGTTTCGAACTTGATCGAAAGACTAGACATCAAAAATCGGTAATTTTTAAATTTAAATGTAAAGTAATTTTTTTAAATATTTTTAAATGTTTTCTTTTATTTTCTAAAATTATAAAATAGATCGGTTACTAATTAGCTAAATTTACTTTCACTTTAATGGGACCAAAAAAATAAAATTACCTATAAAGGAAAAGACTCAAATAGCTTGGTTACTAAGACAAGTTCATTTTAGTAACTACACACGGAATGTTGGGTATTAAAACACATGCCCTAAATGGCATAAAGGAAGATAAATATCCATTACATGCCCAGTTATATCATTCTTATGAAGATATTGATCTTAATTAGGTTGTGCTACCACTTACAAACTTTTACACTCTCATGACATGTGAACTTTTAATAATTGTACTTTCTATTCCACCAATATAAATAAGTATCCTAAACCGACACAAAATCTCCGACATCAACCAAATATATATGGCCATTGATTATGTTCGAAGAAACCATAAATAGCGGGGTAAAAAAAAATCATGGTCTTTAACATCCAAAACTGAATGGGCTGATTTTTATTAATATTCAACGCAAAAAAAATAATAATAATAAATAAATAAACGTCTGAAGCTTAATCGACTCACGAAAAAATAGAAGTAACCACCTATAATGACTAGAGACCTATATCAATTGAGTAGTATTTGTTAGTTCTATACCTTCATAATCATCTCTAACTCATACTTTAAGCAGAGTTTTAATACATGCAACACCAATAAGAACAACACTGGAGAATTTATTGGAGGTGCAAAGAGATAGAGAAACCTATTCAGTGGATTGAATCGATGGAACAACCTAATTTAAGAAGTCCGAAGATTTTGTTAGAATTCATGTATGGGATTTGTGGTTGGCTCATATTAACAAAAAATGTAACAACAATATTAATAAATTATTTTAGCTGTATCCCGTTGTAAGGATTTTCGAAGGAGATTTTTGCGATGACACTTATACGTAATATTGGTTGAGACCAAGGCCTGCGCGTTAA
This sequence comes from Papaver atlanticum, assembly GCA_023531105.1. Taxonomy (NCBI): domain Eukaryota; kingdom Viridiplantae; phylum Streptophyta; class Magnoliopsida; order Ranunculales; family Papaveraceae; genus Papaver; species Papaver atlanticum. The sequence continues at coordinate 2,518,292 of JAJJMB010014053.1, forward strand.
GTCCAATTTTTTATATTATAATATCTATATATACATATATAGTACGATCATAACTAATATCATTTTCCATATTCTCATTTTATAATGTTGGGTTACTGATTCAAAAAAACAAACATGGTAGTCAAACTGTTGAATGCATTGTTTTGGGTGTTGTAATTTTAGATTCTTATAATTCTAGATGTCGAACTTGATTAAAAGACTAGACATCACACATCCGTGTAACATGTCAAAATTATTAAAGGAAAAATCCCTAAAGCTACGACACGGTTTATTATAATCGATTCTTATAATTGGTTGTAGCTTTTAGTTTTTGCTGCAGGGGTCTGTGATTAGGTGAGCTTAAATTTGCGTTCTTCACTCCTACTTTTATATTGCTCATGGATAAATTTAAACACCATACTGTATATTTGTGTGGATAATGTTAAACCAAGGTTTGAAAAACGACTGTTTTCTCGGAAAAAACGGCCGTTAAAACGGTCACGCCTATGTAGCGTGCCCGTGAGGGTCACCGATACACGTGTCTAAATAACACCGATAAATAGTAAAAAACGGCGTTATTTAGACCCGTTATATCCGTTTTCACGCATGTGATAACTGTTTTTCTAAAATTGATTTTTGCGTTTTTTTCGTCTAAATAACATTTTAACATAAGTTTTTAAGACTGTTTTCTCCGTTTTCACACCCGTTATACCCGTTTTTAGAAGAAAAAAAAATATAAAATATTATTTTAACGAATTTTTTATTTCTAAAATAAAATATTAAGAATTACAATTAATTTTTTTAAAATAAATGAATAAAAAAATAAAATAAAAAAAGCAGTAACAACGTTATTTAGACCCGATATAATCGTTTTCACGCATGTTAAAACCGTTAGATAGGAAATCCATATTATTATTTATTTATTTTTTCTATTTAACCGTTATCACACCCGTTATTTCAGAAAAACGTCAAATAAACGCGTTTTCCCCTAAACAACGCGTTTTTTGTTTGAAACATGCTCACACCCGTCAAAACACGTTATAACGGTCACGCCCTATGGTCGTGACCCGACACGTGACCCGTTTTTCAAACCTAGTGTTAAACACCATACAGTAAAAATCATTCAACTCTCAATGGTTTTACCTTTTTGCATTTTTATTAGTTTGGCTACAAGGCAAGGCTCATGGGTTGGTGTATTGTTTCACGCATTCTTGTGTGATATCTAACGATAATAAATGCTCCAATATTTGATTTGATGATAGTTAAGAGAGAATAAAATAAAAATCAATATTTTGACTCGACAGTCAATCAGTGACGGAGTCACCCTGAGATAATTGGGGTTTCTAGACCCGCTCTTCTCTTAACCTTAATGTAAATATGGATGATTTTATGGAAAATTTTAGTCTTTATGGGGTCAGCAGAGAAAAAATGATACTAACTTAATGTTATAAACGTCTATTTATGTTAGTAATATCTAGGATAAATTCCATTTATTATCGGGATGTCCTTATGTCTAGCTCTATAAATAGAGGTTGTAATATTTTTTTATTTCACACAGTTAATAAGAATTCTTCCTCTCTTTCTCTACATTTCTATCTTTCACACTACGTTATCAGCTTGTTGCTCAATCAACTGATCGGTAAATATTTTTTCTAAACCTTTTTTCTCTCTCTCGTTTGATTTTGAGCAGTTTACTTATATATATATATTTTTTTATGAATATATGTACTCTTATTTGTTTGTTCTTCTATAGACAAAACAATACAGTAAAGAGTAATAAACGATTTGAATATGTGAAAGTCTAGCACCTATTTACTCTGTTTTGGTAGACATTGGGTGCCTTGTTCAATCGTTTTCCTTATTATTTTTTATTTTTGTCTCTTTTTACACACTGGATGCCTAATCATTGAAAGATGCTAGGCGTGTGAAGGTGTAATCTCTTCAGCAGCTCTCTGAAGACTATGGATGAAACTATAGATTTTTTATTTATTTATCTTCGAAAGTCGTGATGGCTGCGCTATTGCTCCCCATACGGCTTCATCATTAGATTATTGTTATTTATTATTTGTAACCTATAGCAGAACTAAAACCACTTTGTTTCATGCTATAGCCATGTGAAAAGAGATTGACGATGATCGAATGGAGACGGGGATAAGAAGGCTGTTAGTAGACATCCTGATGGACCAACTATCAGGTCAGGAAACGATAATGTAAGTGTTACCGAATGTTCCTCCCATGAAAATACTAATGTGGAATTGTCGAGGGGCTGCTAAACCCTCTTTTTCTTACGTTGTTGAGGACCTTATAAAGGTCTATCACCCTAATATGCTGGTTATTGTTGAGACTAGAATGACAGAACAACAAGCTTATCGAGTTGCATGTTATTTGAGATATTTTCGTGTTTTTTGTGTTGGTTTTAATGGTTTCTCTAGAGGTTTATGGTTTCTTTGGAATGGTGAGGAAGTGGATGTTCAAGCGAAGAGTATCTCCCGGTGGTGTATACATGTTGTTATCAACCCCAAATTTGGTACACCTTGGATTCTTTCTTCTCTGTATGCTAGTCCTAACAAGGATGTTAGAAAGAGTACTTGGGACGAGCTTTATAATGTTTCTCAAATGGGTTGTCCAGTGGTAGTTATTGGAGATTTCAATACCATTGCATCTGCCAGGGGTAAAAAAGGAGGTTTGATCCCTTTTTTTGGTCAATTATCTGAACTCATTGACATGATAAATTCTTGTAACCTTGTTAGCCTTGAAGTCGCAGGTCCAAGGTTCACGTGGAATAATAAAAAAGTTGGGCGGAGGAATATGCAGGAACGATTAGATAGTGTTTGTGTTAATGAAGAGTGGCGCAAGCTTCATCCCACTTGCCAGGTACACCACTTAAGTTTCTTTAACTATGATCATCGATCCCTACTTCTTGACATGAACCCTGTATTTAAGTTTAAACGAAGACCTTATAGACTTGAAGCTATGTGGCTTGAAGATACTCATTTCCGGGACGTAGTTGTAAAAAGTTGGAATAAACGTACTCGTAATCTTACGTGTTCAGATAAGACCAGTGTTATTTATTCTAACTTCGCCACATTACGACATAATTCTAGGAAATGGAATAAGAATATTTTTGGCTATATTTAGAGAAATGTGGAGAAGGCTCGTAATAAGTAAGAGCTAGCTCAAAATCATTTCTATCAGAACCCTAGTATGATCAATAAGGATATTGAGTTAGCCTGTTTAAGGAATTATCTTCATATGTTAAAGATGGAGGAAATTCATTGGGCACAAAATTCTCGAATCCAATGGCTTAAGTACGGTAATCTTAACACTCGTTTTTTCCATGCTGCTACTCTTATTAGGAGACATAGAAAGAAAATCCGGGCCTTAAAAGATGCTAATGGAATCTGGAAATACAAAGCTGCAGAAATAGAATCCCTCATCACCAATTTCTTTAAAGAGTTATATACGGGTATAATGTTCATATTCCTTCTCAACTATATAGTCTTGTTCCTAAAGTTATTCAGGATAGTGACAATATGGAACTTACCAAGAGAGTCTCTAATCATGAGATTTTTGAATGCATCAAGGGCATGAGTCCTTTAAAAGCCCCAGGGCCGGATGGTTTGCAGGGTGCCTTTTTTTATAAAGTATTGGGATGTAGTGGGGACTTCTGTGTGCGAATCTATAAGAGAATTCTTCATTTCAAAATCTATCGATTCTGTTCTTAATGAAACCTTCATTACTCATATTCCTAAATTCGAGCATCCTTCATCTGTTAAGAACTTCAGACCTATTAGCCTTTGTAACTTTTTTTACAAAGTGATTGCTAAAATCATGGCTAATAGGCTTAAGCCTTATATTCCCAGACTTATTTTCCTTTTCAGCATGCTTTTATTCCGGATAGATCAATTTTTGATTTTATCATCATGACTAATAAATTTTTTCACTCAATTAAGCATAAGAAATGAGCTAGGGGTTGGACGGCTTTGAAGATAGATTTTGACAAGGCCTACGATCGGCTCAATTGGAATCTTGTGTTGAGTGTTCTTAAGGCATTGGGTTTTAACGATACTTGGATTTGTTGGAGGCCTGCATTTCTTCCGTTTCTTATAAAATTTTGATTAATGGTAGCCCTGGTGAGAAGTTTCATCCTAGTTGTGGTCTTCGAAAGGGAGATACCTTGTCCTTATATATATATATATATATATATATATATATTACTTGTCTTGAGGTGCTTTCTAGAATGCTTAATGATGGAATTATCAACAAGGATATTTCAGGATTTAAAGTTTCTTGTGGTGCCCCTTTGATTACCCATAGTTTTTATGCTGATGATAGTTTGATTTTCCTTGAAGCTTCTATAAAAAATGTTCGGGGTATTCGGAACATTCTTGATAATTTTTGTAAGTGGTCTGGAGAACTCATTAGTAAGTACAAATTGATTGTGGTTTTTTCTCCCAATATTCATAGGAGAATAGCTGCTCACCTGGCTAGAGGTCTTCATACGAAAGATAGTAAATTTCTTGGTAAATATCTTGGATGTACGGTGCAGTGGGGTAGACTTAAACTAGCCAACTTCACTGATTTTCTTTTACGTCTTACTAAAAATTGCAGGGTTGGAAGGTCAATTATTTGAATTTTGCTTTCCAGGATGTTCTTATCAAGTCTGCTCTTGGTCCTTCGTTAAACCACTTAATGTTTGCGATTCAAATAACTAAAGGTATTCTTCTCAATATTGATAAATTTCGAAGACATTTTTTATGGCAGCATAGAAATGGCTCACCTAGGATGCAAGCTATTGGTTGGGAGTTTGTTTGTAAACCTATAGAGTTTGGTGGTCTTGGTATTAAATATTTAGAGCTTCATAATCTTGCTTTTCTAGCTAGATCTGCTTGGATTTTTTTTTCCTTCCAATCCTTCATGTACTGTCTCTAATCTTCTTCAAGCTAAATATTGTCGATCTGGGAGCTTTTAGGAATGTGAGACTAAAAAAGGTGGGACTCGATGCTGGAAGAGTCTTATTCGGGGTAGGGATATTATCAAAGCTAGTTTATGTTGGTCCATTGGTGATGGCACTGCCATTAAGGTTTGGAGTGATCCTTGGGTCCTTCGACATCCTCTTAAAGATGTTACTCCTTCTATTCCTTCAAATGTTGTTAACCTGAGAGTTGTTGACTTAATGGATAAGGTTAATGGCGCGTGGCAGTTGGACAAAATTAATCACTTGATTTCAGATGACAAAAGAAATCAAATATTGGCAATTCATGTTCACTCTTTAGTTCAAAGAGTTGATTCCATGATCTGGGGGGAAGATCAATCGGTTTCTCTGCAAAGGAAACTTCGGCTTTAGTGATCTAGGGAATTGGTGGAAGGATTTATGGAGGCTTAAGTTTCCCTCTCATATCAAGCATTTCCTCCGGCAGGTTGCTCATAGGAAGCTTCTAGTCAGGGATCAATTGGTTCACAGAGGGATCAATCTTACTCCTAACTGTCCCCTCTGCGACATCCATTGAAACCATTGACCATTTGTTAATCGACTGCTCCTTTTCTAAGCAGGTGTGGGACTGGTGCAACAACAATTTAGGTTTTTGTTTGGAAGCTAGTCCAATTGATGTTAAGTGGATAGTTATCAATTCAAGAAAAAGGCCAAGTAATACTAGCTTGTTTGGGGAGACTCTATATGCTTATCTGTTGTGGCACATCTGGTGTTCCAGAAATAGAAAGGTTTTTGACAATGAAGACTTCTGTATTTCTGGAATTATTCATCAATCCATGAAAGGTGCATCGGAGTTTATTTCTGCTCACCCCAATCAAGCTAGGCATGAAGAACGAATGGATCAAATTCATATTAACTGGAAGTGTCCTCCTCATTCGTATCATAAGTCAAATGTGGATGGTGCTTCTAACAGTTTTCATTATGCATGAACAGGTGGTGTTATTAGAGATGGCCAAGGAAAATTTGTGGGAGGTTTTGCCAAATACATTTACAAAAATGGAAATAACATGGTTGAGCTATGGGCAGTTAGGGATGGTCTCAAACTCGCTGCAAGTTTAGGGATATCTAAATTAGTTGTGGAAAGTAATTCTAGTTACATCATAAATCTGTGTAGGAAGGAATGCGAGGTCCCTTGGTTTTTTGTTAATCTGCTTTGTGACATTGACCTTTTGTCGAGTGTTTTTTCTTCTATCGTTTTTGTGCATCAATACAGGGAAGGCAACTTTGCAACAGATGCTTTGGCCAAAAAAGATGCAAATGATATGTTACAATGTACTTGGTTACATAAGCCTCCTAGTTTTTTGGCAGATATTTTACACTCTGATGTAGTGTGGAGGACCTTCCCCAGACTTGTAAGGCCTAATTAGTTTCTGTTCAATATATAACTTTATCAAAAAAAAAAAAAAAAGCATTATAACTCCTCGGGTTTCGTGCAAGTACTACAACAAATGTAAATATTTTCACAATCCAGCTGATGTCAATATTAAAAACATGTGGACGTAAGCTTTCTCTATTTCAGCTTTTAGTACCAAAAGAGACATAGCTTGCTTTATTAACAGAGTTATTGTTTTCTTGTATTGTTGTGTACTATTATCAATTTCGTATTATTTTATTAATGATATTTGTTTACCATTATTGTTTGTAATAGCGCTTGAAGTGCTTGTCTGTATATTAATTATTTATTGGTCATGTCTGGCTATGCCTTTTAAGCAATAATTATTTATTTATTTTTCTTTTATATACGTGCTTCACAATTTAATTTAATTTAATTATTTATTGTGCCACGTTTAATATTTATTTATTGATTTTATACTCAGAAAGTGCCCAATCTCTCTAAGCTGGACTTTATGGCCCTTGACATTACTGGAAAGAACTATTTGTCATGGATTTCTTCATAATTCTGAGGGAAAGCAGAGACGTGATGAAATATCACAGAAGAAAAAAGTTCAAGATGAAAAGCTCATATCTCATCAGCAGAAGCACCGCCGACTTCAACAAGTGAGACTATCAGCTGAAGATGAAGTTCGGCCTTGCGCTGTTGGTGTAGCTCCTGATTCATATGTGGATGAATGAAGAATTTCGTCATAATTCGTCATCAGAAAATTCATAAGTTAGGTCTTCATTGAAAATGCTGTAGAATTTCCATACGATGTCCGTTTTTGATAATCCACCCCATCTTTTTGATGCCCATGAAATTTCCTAGATTTTTTAAAGAATATTTTTGAGTTTTGAGCACGTTTAGTGGTCGAAATCAATGAAACAGTAAACTTCCAGGAAGTCTTCAGAAACTTTTCAGCTGTCATGTAGTTTGATGTTTCGGGCACATCTTTTTGCTCGTTCATCCAATTACTGTGAATGTTGGATATGTTGTAGAGGACATACATACGAAGAGTATGGTATATGACTCATCTCTAGATTCTTCACCAATTGCTCCTAGCTTGCTTCTTTGTGCAGGATAGTGTAAAATCGTCTCAGACGAGCTTGTTGTAAAACGCCCCTGTTATTTCTTTATACCATTTGCTTGTGTCTTGAACGCTTGACGAAGGATTTCAATGCCATTAATTAATTTGCAATCTGAACCCCTTGGTTGATACATGAGCTTGGTGCTTGCAGTACCATTTTTTTTATGTCAGTCGTAGAAACATCACTTCTGAAACCCTGGTCACGGGACCATAACTGAGGTTGCTCTCAAGAGGGGATAATGTAATGACCATGGTTGTATATCCCGGTTGTACAATTTGTTTTATGATGAATGATTAGCATACCCAAGATTGGTTCCAGTCATGAGTCTTGGGCTGTGAAACTGATCATCATGATCAGTGGATCGTCAGTCCCCAGTATTTTGTTAAATCTCCTTTTCGTTTTTCCTTCTTATGGCAAGACCTAGATAGAGGACCTATGCATAAAAACATGATGTGAATACATAGGTGGTTGAAGTTGGAGGTACCTTGATGAAGGGACTTAGTGGAAAGACCTGGTGGACATCGATCGACTTTGGAGGTAATGAATCCCGTCTAAGAATTGCTGTTTGCATGTTGTATGCTCTGGAAGCTGTAGGAACCTCATACGACGTTGAAATTCGGTGCTTGACCCCAACTTTTGAAGCTAAGAGACTGAGTCGTCATATGATAAAAAAAATAACTGAATTTGGAGTTGTAAAGGTCAGCCAACGAAGCATGCACATTTGTAATTTGTAATCCCCTACAAAACTTTCAGATTTCATAGACCTGACGGTAAAGGCCATATATTTTAGCTCGTATGTCCGATTGATGTGCCCTTTTGGTATGTTGTAGTAGAGACATAGAGTAACATATTTTTTCAAGGAAGTATTGTGCCATTCCTCACCTATTGGTAAGTTTTTGTAAACCCATGGCATGAAGTGTGTTGTATCTCATTTGTAGAGGTGATGAGAAAATCTTGTAGAAGACTTTTGCTTGTGCCCATCCGTCGTGCAAGCTTTGGGAAGACTTTCATGTTAACATGTTTTCATGTCTTCACATATTGATATGAATCATTAGTGCTTGGAGAAGTGTGATCCACCAAGTAACACTTCAGAGAATGGATAGTTTATGAACCTGGTCATGAGGATGTTGCTCATGAGACCTTTGTTGATGTTGAGATCCCGATTGAATTTTATCCAGAAATTCTTGTTGATGCTGAGACCATGGACGGCGTTCCTCAAGATATTCTTGGTGATGACGATACTATGGTTAGAACTGTTCCAGAGACTGAAAAGGATGGAACTATGATTATCGACATAGTCTTTGCTCCTCCATACAGTGAGCCTTTACATGCACGAACTAGTTGGTGAGTTGAGCATTCCTAATATGAAGGTGTACTCGGCGTTCAACCCACATTCTCCTGAATATGACTTTACTGTAAAGTGGCTTCGTCAAGAAATTGATGTTGTTGTGGCAGATAACAGTGGAAGTCTCCATTCTGGATGTGATCTGTGAGGAGAAAAAGTTCCTTGGCCATGCAAGGTTTGTAATATAGAGAGGTTCCATTGATAACGTTTTATGGCATCACATCAGGTTTCAATGAATTGTTATGTGGAAACATTTATTGAAATTGATCTAAGTTGATATTTCCAACAAGATCAAGTCCCCAAGTGCATCCCATAGGTGGTCATCTGCTTAGCAAAAACATATATGTTGAAGGAGTTTACGCCATCCATAGAAGAATGATGTTGCATCTGCTTCAGAAATCTTGACACGGAGATAGTGAATACTTATCGATTGTAGTTCAGTTACACTTTGATCGTCTTAGTATTGAATCAGTGTATCAAATTTGAGTTATTTCTGCTGAAGCTAGAGGATCCATCATCGAAGGTGTACTCTTTGATTGGGAGTACAATTTGAATGCTTCTTAGATGCTTGAGCGTTGAAGCGTCATATCCCTTAAGCGTCGAATGTCTTAGGCTTGACCGTCTCGGCCCCGAGTATCTTTTGTTGATTCAGCATTCCTCTTGCGGTAGGATTCCACACTTGTGCATACACCAAAGCTTTCTGATTTTGTGGCATATATCATGCAAAGGTTATGGGGAATACCCAAGATATTCTTTGTCGTGCTTGAACATCATCTCAGTAATGAATATCTCAGTGAGATGCTCGATTCATAGAGGTGTCAGATTCAACCACTTGGTAAAATATTAATGTGGTGAAGCTACCCATTCATAACGTCTTGCAATAGCAGAGTTGCTAGCAGAATTCAGTCCCCATGCTAGGATAGCATGTGAGGAAATAGATGACATAGACATGGGAGGAATAACACTTGCCTGAGTGCGGAACCTCTTGATGAATGTCTATGCATCTTTTGCAGGTTCTTGTTTCAGCCTCGTCAAAGTTCGAAATTCCTCTAAGTGCCATGATGATGGGATGTCCATCAAATCTCCTGGATCAGAACTTTCTTCATTGAAGAGACGTGCAACCAAAGGCGCTTTGTCAGTAACCATCTTTTTAGCGTGGATCGACTCTTGTCCGAGGATCGTGTCATATCTTGGATCTTCCTGATTATGTGAAACTTGGTCTCTGTTCAGGTTGAACCTATTTTCACCTTGAGAGTGATGTAGTCATAAGCATTTCTGAGCGTTTTTTCATGGTTTTTGATTGAGATGGGAGCATGAGTAATTTATTGTTGAGTGATACCCGCGGCTCTGAGGGTTTTCAGGGAACAATGTCGATAACGGTGCTAGCATCGGTCAACATTCTCCAAATTCGTTTCAATTGAGATTGACTATGGTAAGCAGTCCCCAGTCGTATATCTCTTTGTCTGTGGCTGGAGGCTCAGGAAGTATTTCCGGAATGGACTTCCTAGCATGATGTGATTCAGTGCTGTGAACATGTCTCTCCTTTGTGCCTTCGGAAGATAAAGCAATTCACATGTATGTTCGACCCAGTATTGAACTGCTTCGTCGAAAGGTTGCTCGGAGAAATTGATGTCCTGATTGGGAGAGGTTCAATGTGCACTCCTTCAGTACCCAATTGAAGCTATTGTGGCTCAACATTCTCTTTGAAGATGCGCTTCAAAATATTGCAGTCACTTGTTGGATGATTGATGAACCTATGAAGGCGACGGTACCTGGGATTCTCCATTTCTTTTTCAGTTGGCTCTCTCCTGATGAACGACAATTTGATTGCACCATCTTTAACCCATACTTCCAGTAACTCGATCACTTCTTCAATGAGAATGGGGAAGTTTGAGTTTTTCTAATCATTTTCCTTTTGTTAATGTCAGGTTGAGGTTTGTGTATTTCAGGAGTGGTTATCCTTTCTTTGCGCCTTCGGATGAGCCTTGGATGTCACATGTTTGAGATGTTACGCCGCTTGAGAGGTGGCTTTCCTTTTACTTCCTTGAGCAACAACGTTCATGGAAGGTTGGGGGTTGTATTGTTTGTTGAAGAGATGCTGAGTATCACGAGTCTCTTAGTCTAGGTTTTTATCTTTCCAGTAAAGAAGCCGTGGTAGTTGTTGATAGCTTTGACACTTCATGAAGTTCCGAAAAGGTATGGAATCGAAGATTTTCCAGTAAGGCTCTGTAGACTGAGATCATTACATTGATGCATAAGTACACAAGTTGCTGCTCTGTGACATTCAGATCATGACAATCCAAAGACTGAACTCTGAACCTCTTCACGTAATCGTTGATATGTTCATTGTTATTATGAAATATTCTTCTTAAATCCGAGAGAGTGGCCTACTCCGAGACGAAGAAGTATTTCCGATAGATAGCATTAACCATTTCTCCCTAACTGGTGATGCTTCCTGGTGCGATGTTATTGTACCAGGTGTATGTTCTCCTATCAGATACTGTGAGAAGTCCTTTAAACGGACAACATGGTTGTACTCATGCTCGCCTAATGATTCCAAGAACCGAGAAGCATGTTCTCGAGAATTGCTTGTTCCATCATAAAGTGTGAATGTTGGAGAAGTGTTTCCTTTTGGAAGAGGAAATTTCTGTATAGCAGAAGGATATAGAGGTTGGTGACGGTGGACAAATGATTCCTTGTCTTTCCCACGATTCTTCAAAATGTGTTCCAAATCTTCACGTGTGATTAAACTTGATGGTTCCTTTGCTGGTGGGTTGTCTGCATCATTGCAGAATTCATCATCTTTTAGGATGTGGATTGGGGAGATTTCAGGATCAGCGGTTGAGGATGTTTCCATAGATTTTCCTTTTTCCGACTGACATTGGGGCTGAGTTTGCTCAGATGACAGCTTATCTGTGAGAGTCTTAAGATAACTGCATAGCTCTTTCTGTGTTGCATCCATATCCGTCTGATTCTTGGCGAGTACTTCCTGAATCTTCATGAGATCAGCTATGGTAGGCGGATTTTCTCTGATTTCTTCAAGAAACCGGCCAAATAGAGGATTGTTTCCGATGTTGGTTTGAGGAGGAGTGGTACCACTAGCACCGTTGTTGGAAGCGATAGTATTTTTTGGAGTACCACCATTGTTGCTAATGCTAGCACCATTTGGATTAGGATTTGTGACTGAACCTGACCTAAGATCAACCATTTTAATGAATTGAGGTTGCAACCGAGAGATTAATCTCCCACTGTGGTCGCCAATCTGTTGATGGGGCAAAACGATTTGCTGGTTTTTGAGGAAAGTGAAGAGACGACCGTGCGGATGGGACTCCTCGACCGAGCAAACTGCTTAACCTCAAATATATGCACCGCACAGGATTGCTTTGAGTTCGACAGATCAATCTGTATGACTCCAGCCTAAACCAAGACAATGGTCGTTCCATAGTCAATTCGGTCACAAAGAGAGAAGAGGGTCGATTTGTAGGAGGGAAGCTGAGAAGTGTGTGAGATTAATGGTGATCAAGGATTGTGAATGTGTTGTTGATTTCTGCAAGTTGATGAACTATTGAGTTCGAATAAGTTCTGACTGATTGACTGAATTCTGCTCTGTTGAGAGTTGATGAGAATTCTTGGTTAGACGAGCGTTGTCTGTCTTTGTTGTTCACACGATGATTCTTTCTTGTTCAATCGTGGATTCGGAAACTTATTTATATTCAAGAATAGTAGACACATTGATCTCCAGTAAGTGTGACTGTTGCTCGAGTGAAAGAGTGGGAAAGTGGGAAATCGTAGTTAAACCAATTTCAGGTCGTGCAGAGACTTGGTTGATTGTCCACTCACATTTCTCATCGTGGATGAACACGCGTGTCGTAGGCCGCCAGACCAAAAACCTAATTAATATCCACCCATGTTACATGTTTGATGTCTCATGATTGTGGAGTCTGCAAGGCAGACATGTATTTAATTAGTCAGTTGTTGACTTGATTAGATGATGAGTCTAAGTATTGTTGAGTCGAGCATGATTGACGAATGCTCTATGATTCATGGATTGAACATATCTGCTGGGACATATGTATAGTTCTTGAATGCATGTTCATAATTGAATCAACGTGATGAATATTGATAGCCTGAGCAAATATTGCTCGTCTGAGCGAATATTGCTCGCTTGAGCAAATATTGCTCGATTAATGAATTATTAAACATTGATAGTTAAATAATATTACTAGTCCCATCTGAGCAAATATTGCTTATTTAATGGATTACTGAATATTGATAGTTGAATCAATATTGCTCGTCTGAGCGAATATTGCTCGTTTGAATGATTATTGGTAGCATGATCAAATAAAATATTAATTTAAAATATTGGCAACTGGATCGAATATTATATAATTAATCAATATGTTGATTGCTGGATCAACATAAAATTATTAGTGCTTGAACTTGCTCAAAATTATGATTTGCAAAGCATTCAGTTCAAAATCCTAATTTTGATGATTTATTGAAAATCAATCACTGAGTGAGAGAGGGACCGACTACATGGTATGATGGCTGACCATGTAGCGCCCATATGCTCGAGTGAGCATGCACCAAAGTCCTTTGTAGACCAGTTGGTGAAAGGATGATTAAATGCTGGTTTAATCATTTATTAAAAATAGTGCTTGTCTGAGCATTAGGCTATAAAACCTAATTATGGAGAGATGAGGGACCGACCAAGGGGTATAAAACCGGCCCTTGGTATTCGTGGGACCAGCTGGTGGTCGATTGAACAAGTTCCAAGTTGATTGGAAAGAGTTTGAACCCAATATGAACTGTAGAAGAGTAGTTAGGTCAAAATTGTAAAAGTATGTGGGACCGGCTCCTTGCAAGCCTAAGGGCCGACCTTGGTCGGTCAAGGTGGCATTCCTGTGTCACCATATTGTCTGTGTCTCAATTCAGAGAATTTTGATATTTTCTGACACGCGTTCGAGCAATATTTTGGATTTTCAGAAGAGTTTGATCTTGACTGAAACTCTCGATTTTTCTCAATTGAGCAAGTAGAACTTTGCTCGTGCGATCAATATTTTAACAATATTAAAATTATAATATTATAATATTTTTTGTGAGTAGCCTAGTCGGTCATGTGACCATTTGACTTTTTTGGCTTTTTGATGGTTTGAGCAATATTTAACAAATTATAAGGTGTGGGATCGGTCACGGCTAGGGCATGACCGACCGGCTAGGTGGCTCGGTCCCATGATACCCTTCCCTATTTTTTACTATTTTTTCATCGTCTGAAGGAAAATATGGAAAAACTAAGAGTTTTGCTCAAACAAGGAAGTTTGCTCAAATGAAGGAGTTTTCATGAGATTAGGAAAAATAATAAAATAAGATAAAATAAAAGGCAGAGGCGCGGGACCGACCACGGCGGCATGACCGGCCGGCCGGTGGGCCAGGTTCCCCTATGCGCCTCTTTATTATTTTATTAATATTATTTTCCTCCTTATTTTGTATAGGTTTCCTCGTTTGTACATATTTTTTGAATGCTTGTTCGTGCAATTGGGTGCTCGTTCGTGCATTATTGTTAAGTACACTCGCACCATTTTCTCGGGGCTTACTCGGTGGTGGCCCAGATGCCCGATCAGTGAATATTTATTACTAATTCATGGAATTAAGCTGAGAATCAGCCACAGAACGGAGTAATGAGATAGAATGATTATCTATTACTAATCCATGGAATCCAGCTGGGGATCAGCCACGAAACGGAGTAATGAGATAAAAAATAGATTATTTTCTAGGAATTTAGTTGATGAATGTCACGCTAGAATTAATCTATGAATTGCTCTACACTAGCATGCGATATGTCTAGGAGTGGGTTTATTCGAGAATCGAGGTATGAGATGATGGAAGCATCATACTCGTTCTGAATATTGGTCGTGTATAGTCAGGGAACAACAAACAGTGTGACGTCCTGAAGACGTTAGCGCTCTATACTAGCATGCAATATGTCTAGGAGCCGTCCAATCATTAGGAGATTCTATACACATTCTCTCTACATATTCAGGGAACAACAAACAGTGTGACGTCCTGAAGACGTTAGCGCTTTATACTAGCATGAAATATCTCTAGGAGCCGTCCAATCATTTCGATTCTATGTAGAGGTGATGATGAAATATGCAAAGTGTCGAAAGCTCAGCTGAGAGGATTTACGGGTAACATATTCATCATACCCCTGAGAGGATGTTCGTTCAGTCAGAGATCGTGAAATGGTTCACGGATCATAAAATATGAGTTTCACATACATTTCCGAAGTCATGTCAGAAACATGCAGTATCATGATTTTGATGATTTTATCCTTTATAGAAAATCCACCATCAACACTTACGGTGAAAGACCCGTACATTTTGTGGACAGAGCTGAAAGATAGTTTCGATCATCAGAAAACAGTGATCCTACCTCATGCAAAGTATGAGTAGATGCATCTGTGCCTGCAAGACTACAAGAGTGTAAGTGCATACAATTCAGCACTTTTTCAAATTGTTTCTCATCTTAAGCTGTGCGGAGAAACTATTAATGAACTAATATATTGTGTATTCCACTTTTAAAATTGTTTCTCGTCTTTTTCAAAAGACGTATTCAACTTTTCATGCGTCAAATATATTGCTTCAACAGCAGTACCGAGAGTGGAATTTTATAAAGTATTCTGAACTAATCTCTTGCCTAATGGTTGCTGAACAAAACAACAAATTTTTGTTAAGGAATCATCAAAATCATCCTACGGGTTCAGCACCTGCTCCTGAAGTGAATGATACTATTTTTTAAAGACGTGAAAAAAGGCATGGACGTTGGTTAGGTCCTAAACACTTCAATAACAAGAAGCAGGGTAGTTATAATCATCAGAAGGGGAAGAAAAGAATATGCCCACTAAGCAGAAAGGAAAAATCTCGAAAAGTCATTCGAAAAAGCACAATGAATCAGTATGTCATCGATGTGGTTCACCAGGGTATTGGGCACATGTCTGTTCTACGGCTAACCACCTTGTTGATCTTTACAAGGCTTCCATTCAAGCAAAAGGAAGTAATGCTGAAACCAACTTTGCCCAGCATGAAGTACCAATAAATCTTGCCTATCTTGATCTTAATGGTTTCAATTCTGAGGGAAATGGCAATGAGTTTGAAGACATTGATTCTTTTCTCAAAGATGTCTGAGTTTCTTTATTCTTAATTAGTTTTTCATTAGACTGAGTAGTACTTTCTTTCAATAAGTGACAGTTTTTGTCTTATTTTAGGAAATTGTTTCTTTTAGCTAGTTGCTTATTAAGTATTTGAATTTAGTTAGTTTATTAAAATTCTCTTTAGTAATGAAATTTGATTTAGTTTTTAGAATTTTATTCCATTAACTTATATTGTTATTATTATTTATTTTCTTTTCTTTTTCTTTTTCTAAAGGAATATATGGATTTTGGTAATGGCAAGTTTGCAACAAACGGTGAAGATACATGTCTTGTAGACAGTGCTACAACACATACAATTCTTCATGACAAACGGTTTTTCTCCCATTTAACATTAGCTGCGGCTACTATTAGTACAATATCAGGGACCTCTAAACTTATTGAGGGTTGTAGAAGAGCCTTATTAATGTTACCTAATGGTACAAAAATCCATATTAATATTGATGCCCTATTTTCAACAAAATCTAACTGAAACTTGTTGAGCTTTAAAGACATTCGTCTTAATGGGTATCATATTGAGACAACAAATGAGGCCAACATAAAGTATTTGTGTATTGCTACTATTGTCTCGGGAAAGAAACAAGTATTAGAAAAGCTTCCTGCTTTGTCTTCTGGATTGTATCATACTATCTTTATTGAATCACATCTTGTGAATCATTCGAAGACTTCTAATCCCAGTGTTTTCAAACTTTGGCATGACCGATTGGGTCACCCGGGATAAACAATGATGCGTGTAGTTATAGAAAACTCACATGGACATCCTATGAAGAATCTAAAAGTCTTATCGACTACAGATTGTCCATAAAATGCTTGTTATCAAGGAAAATTAATCATTAGACCATCATTGATGAAAGTTGGCATTGAATCACCTAATTTCTTGCAACTAATTCAAGGTGATATTTGTGGACCAATTCACCCTTCTTGTGGACCATTTCGTTATTTTATGGTTTTGATTGATGCTTCTATATGATGGTCACATGTTTGCTTACGTTCGACTCGTACCTTTGCATTTGAAAGACTTTTTGTGCAAAATATTAGATTATGAGCTCAGTTTCCAGATTTTCCTATCAAAACTATTCGTCTTGATAATACTGGTGAATTTACATCTAAAATATTTGACGATTTTTGCATGTCGATTGGTATCGATGTTGAACACCCTGTTTCTCATGTGCATACTCAAAATGGTCTAGAGGAATCTTTCATTAAGCGCTTACAATTGATTGCCCGACCATTAATTTTAAGGTCTAAATTGCCATTTACAGCATGAGATCATGCTATATTACATGCTGCAGCACTGGTCCGTATTAGACCAACCAGCTATCAAAAGTACTCACCTGTCCAACTTGTACATAGGAAACAACCAAATATCTCCCATCTTAGAACTTTTGGTTGTGAAGTGTATGTTCCCATAGCTCCACCTCAGAGAATGAAAATGGGTCATCAACGTAGAATCGGAATTTATGTTGGCTATGACTCTCCATCTATTATTTGATATTTAAATTCTCAAACAGGAGATGTCTTTAAGGAAAGATTTGCTGATTGCCAATTTGATGAGTTAATTTTCCCGCCGTTAGGGGGAGAAAAGCTAAAGCTTGAGGAACGCCGTGAAATCTCATGGAATACACCATCATTATCCCATTTTTATCCTCGTACAAACCAATGTGAAATTGAGGTTCAAAGGATCATACATTTGCAAAACATGATTGCAAATAAAATGCCTGATGCATTTACTGATACGGGTAAGGTAACAAATTACATGCTACAAATACTCCATCGAGAGCAAGTATTCCACAAGGACATCATGATAATGCAAATCAGTCCACTATACGCTTAAAGCGTGGAAGACCTCTTGGTGCAAAGGATTCAGTTCCGCGGAAAAAGAGATCAGTAGCTGGCATTCCGGAAAAATCCATTCTCTCTGAAACATTGATTGATCAATCAAATACTGATACACAAGTTGCACCTGAAGAGGCACATGTACCTCAAAACAATAAGATCTCTATAAACTATGTTGGTACAAGACAAAACTGGGAAAGGAGTACGATTATTCCTGATAGTAAATTTGCTTTTATTTGGTTCTCTGGATATCATAGAAAATGTTGATAATCTTGAACCACAATATGTATATGAATGTCGACGTAGAAAAGATTGGCCAATATGGAGGGATGCAATCCAAGCAGAGTTTAACTCATTGGTTAAATGCTCTTGGTCCAGTTGCTGAAACTCCTGAAAATGTAAAAGCCGTCGGATACAAATGGGTATTCGTACGAAAGTGTAACGAGAAAAATGAAATTATGAGATACAAAGCTCGACTCGTTGCACAAGGTTTTTCACAAAGACCTGATATTTATTACCAAGAAACCTATTCTCCAGTGATGAATGTCATCATATTTCGGTTTCTAATTAGTTTGGCAGCTTCAGAAAAGCTTGAAATGCGTGTTATGGATGTCTTCACAACTTATCTTTATGGGTCGCTTAATAGTGACATTTATATGAAAGTCCCTGAAGGATTTCGTATACCTGAAGCAAACAATTTCAAACAACGAAGTGTTAACTCAATAAAGCTTTGAAGAGCTTTATATGGACTGAAGAAATCTGGGAGAATGTGGTATAATCGCCTCAGTGAATACTTATTGAAAGAGGGATATACTAATAGTGCTATATGTCCATGTGTTTTCATCAAGAAGTCCAGTTCTGGATTTGCTATTATTGCAGTATACATTGATGATCTAAATCTCGTCGGGACTCTAGAAGAGCTATCAGAAACCACAACTTATATGCAAAAGGAATTTGAGATGAAAGATCTTGGTAAAACCAAATATTGTCTTGGTTTACAAATTGAGCATGTCTCAAATGGGATATTTGTCCATCAATCTACTTATGCAGAAAAGGTCTTAAACGCTTTTATATGGACAAAGCACATCCATTGAGTTCCCCAATAGTCGTGAGATCACTTGATGTGCATAAAGACCAATTTCGTCCTAAATAAGATGGTGAAGAACTCCTTGGTCCAGAAGTACCGTATTTAAGTGCAATTGGTGCTCTTATGTATCTTGCAAACTGTACAAGGCCTGACATTGCCTTTTCAGTTAATTTACTAGCTAGATACAGTTCTTCTCCAACTCTAAGACACTAGAATGGTGTAAAGAACTTATTTCGATATCTTAGTGGTACGATTGATTTAGGTTTATTTTATCCTTATGGATCTGAATTAAAACTAATTGTATATGAAGATGCGGGTTATCTTTTTGATCCACACAATGGACGATCACAAACTGGTTATTTGTTCACTTATGGAGATACGGCTATATCTTGGCGGTCGGTAAAGCAAACCATTGCAGCTACCTATGCAAATCATTCTGAGTTATTCGCAATCCATGAAGCAAGTCGTGAATGCGTTTTGGTTAAGGTCAGTAATACATCATATTCAAGAATCATGTGGACTCCCTTTAGTTAAAGACTCACCAACAGTAATGTACGAAGACAACACTTCTTGCATTGCATAACTAAAAGAAGGTTTCATAAAAGGTGATCGAACGAAACATATCTCTCCGAAGTTTTTCTTCCCACATGATCTACAGAATGGTGGTGAGATTGATATTCAACAAGTACATTCAAGTAACAATCTAGCAGACCTCTTCACCAAAGCATTGCCAACTTCAACATTCAAGAAGTTGGTTCACAAGATTGAAATGCGTCGTCTTAAAGATTTGTAAGTCAAGATTTGCTGAAGCATCCATCAGGAAGAGCATATTTGTAAAAGGTATTTTATCGGACTTATCACGCTGTACTCTTTTTCCTAGTCAAGGTTTTATCCCATTAGGTTTTCCTTGTCAATATTTTAACGAGGCAGTATATGCGTGTCCAACACTATTCTAAGTCTCATATTACAGATTCTACTCTCTTGAGTTTTCTTGGAATATTATAGAGACTTAGACACAGTGGTCATCAGGAAGAGTGTTATAAACGTCTATTTATGTTAGTAATATCTAGGGTAAATCCCATTTATTACCGGGATGCCCTTGTGTCTAGCTCTATAAATAGAGGCTGTAATATTTGTTTATTTCACACAGTTAATAAGAATTCTTCCTCTCTTTCTCTACTTTTCTATCTTTCATACTACTTAATACCCTTTATTAGTTTTGACCCCCATCGGCAAAACATCTTCCCTCAGTCGCTGTAGTCAATGGTCAATTCAGGTTCCAACCTTTAAGTTTTTAAATATTGGATACTAAATTAATGTATTGGACATTTATTGGGTACCAACAGGTAAATAGCCCTTGAAAAACTGACTAATTCTAATCCCTAATTATCACTCTTGTGACTTAGCATTGTAAATATGTCTCAAAGAATTGGCGTAAATACCTTTATTTTTGTCCTGTTTAAACCAATAGAAATCTCTTTGTGCATTTGAGAGCTGACAAAATGAGAAAATAAGGTCATTACATAGTAGCCGCAAAAACTCTTTATCCTTAGATTTTTTGTAATGGCTAAATTGCCTCGATTAATTAGTGTTAATAAACTTAATTAGTTTAGTTAATAAGTGTTAGGGATAAACTCTTTATCCTTAGATTTTTTGTAATGGCTAAATTGCCTCGATTAATTAGTGTTAATAAACTTAATTAGTTTAGTTATTAAGTATTAGGGATTATAAAAATTATTGAAATTTATTAATAGGTAAATTAAGAAAATCACAGTTAATTTTTTTTCTTCTATCTACAGCTAAGAAATAGTTTAAGACTAGGAATTCATGAACTCGTAGCTATTTCTACGACTGAGAACTCATAAACTCTTAGTTGTAAACAACTTTTACGGCTGGGAACTCATGAACTTCAAGCCATAAACTAGAACTTATGGCTAGGAGTTCATGGTTTCTTAGCAGTATACTACATCTAGGACCAGGAAATCTTCCTAATTCAGTTAAATTATCGTATTTCTGTTTCACCTTTCTATTTTTGTTACAATTCCTATTTCTGTTACACCTTCCTATTTCTGTTATACCTTCCTACTAAAATACGATCAAAAACATAGCAAAAAAAAAAACAATTTTACACAATTTTCCTCACCTAAAGCCAACAATCAAGGTATAGTTCACTTACGGCTAGAAATGCTAGTATCGATTGTGAATCTAGGTTACAATACACAGTCTACGTTTAGGAAAATACTTATATGGCTAGGAGTTCTTCATTTTTTAGTCGTAATAGTTGATAATATCCAGCTTAATTACGTTTGGGAGTTCATCGATTCTCGTCAATAACTACAAAAAAATATAACTTACGCCCAAACATACTTTGCTGTTTACGACTAGGAGTTCATCCATTCCTAGCCGTAGGTAGTTCAGAAACTGAAAAATGAATCTTGAATGTATTCAAACTTATTAACCTATTTAAGCAATCCAAAGCAAGAAAATATGGTAAGTTTTTCGAATCTTACCTAATAGAATTGTTAGAGGATTAAATAATGTTTGAACTTCTTGATTGATCAATTCTACATTTTGGTGTGGGTTTATTATCATCATCGCTGATGAAGAGGAAAATAAGAAAAAGAATAAATTTTAGGTTTTGTTTTTGTTTTTGTCTTTGAATAATATTAAATTTAGCTAAGGGTAAGCTTGACATTTTTATGATATGGTCTCCCCCTTTGTCTTGTTGTTGGACACTTGAATCCTATGCAGCCCTCAAAATCAAAATATTTTAGCTCCAAGTTTCGAGCAGAAAGATAGGCTTTTTATGAAAAAAAATTTCTAGCTTGAGATAAAACTTTAGCCTTCGAGCTATTTAAAGACTCATGCAACACTTAAACATGTAAATTTTGTTTTGTTAAAATTTATTTTCTAGCTGTGTTTTTAACAAAAAATACTACTTGACTAGTGAAGGTGGAAGATACTTTCTCCGCCACCTAAGCCCCACGTCATCACCGCCTTATTCAGTCATTAACGAGTCCAATTTTGTGGACATACCTTTAAACAGTGTGCACTAACAAAACAACCTCGTTGGTTGTTTAAAACAAACGATTACCAATTTCATCGTTATTGGGTGTTGTTTTTAATACTTACTTAAATCTTAAAAGATATACCATATCCATAGATTACCTAAGCTATAGTATTTTTAAAATTGGGAAGAGAAAATTAATTATCAAACCAATTATAATCTTAGGTTTTAACTATATGAAAGTTTATGGTAAAAAATTTTAAAAAGTATATGGATTCGATCATCATGAAATCTATCATTTATTTATCTATTATTTTTAGTTTTTTTCATGCCCATCAAATCTATCCTTATATGTGCAAACTGTTCCATTATTTTTCTCGAATTGTGAAAGTACATTTTATCATCCGCCCAAGCTATCTCTTCTTAAAAAAATTGTTGAACAACCGTCACCAAATTGAAGGATACTCTTCAGTATTTTTTGCATTCTCCTACTCTTTTTTTTCACGTCCATCATTAACTAATTATTTTATTTAAGGAGGATCTCCTCACACTCTTATTTCCATACTATCTCACATTTTGAGAGACATTTTTCTTAATAAAAATCAAACGATAATATATTTGAAGTTAATATTTTTGGAATATGCTCGTATTTCAAAGTTCTATATGGTCACAGGAAATGAGCACATTACGAAACGTATAACTCCACCATATACTATTTTGAAAATCTAACCGTCGAAAATCAGCGAACTTTCAACCGTTAAAAGTTAAGATTTTTAGATGGTGAAGTTTGGTATTTCCTTTTTTATGGGTATATAGAGTTTTATAAGACAAACTAGGTCTCAACCTCTCCGTTCGCTTTTTGTCATTTGGTTTGTTTTTTACCATCTTTTAATATTAAAGATTGTTTAGTAAATGTTGTATGCTTAAACCGATAGGTATACTGCTAACAAAAGTTGAATCAATTTACTTTAACAAAAGCTGAGGCTATAGATTATTCGGGACTTGCGACCCCAATGTTTTGTTGGTCGGGTCCAATTAGTCGGAACCTCCGTCCGGCCGTGGATTAAAAAATCTACTGTCAAACATAGTCTCCACATTAAAATTAGTTGTTATTAGGTTGAAATCACAGGGTCGAGCCTATAAATTGGCCAGAACCTGCAGTCTTAGTGATTGGTTGGCCGGGTCCAATCAGCCAGGGCCTTCAGCCCCGGCCGTGGGCACTGAAGCAGTTCCCAGTGTTTGGTTGGCCGGATCAATTAGCCGAAGCCTACAATCTTAGCCGTGGGCACTAAAACAATTCCCAGTGTTTTGTTGGTCGGATCAATTAGCCAAAGCCTACAATCTTAGCCGTGGGCACTAAAACAATTCCCAGTGTTTTGTTGATCGGGTCAAATTAGCCGGGGCCGCCGTGGGCACTAATGCAATTCCTAGTATTTTGTATCCTCCCACACTATTTTAGTCAACATATAAGATGTTTGACATTAGTACATTAGTACTCACAAATTGTTGGACAATTTGAAGACAAATATGTTATAAGCAAGTTGTGTTCGAAGTACATGCTTTCATGGACGTGGAATACTACTCTGGTGCCGCCCTTTCGTATTAAAAGTTTTATTTTCATTCTTAACAGACAATTTCAAGACATTAATCTCTTTTCATTGTCAGAGTAAAGTATTCTCGAAGCTTCCACAGGATCCCCTTTCCCGTACATTATGTATGTGATTAATGGTACACAAAAAGGCAAATATTAAATTGAAGAACCATTTTAGTCGATATCGATATACCAGGTCCAGTGCCAAAAAGCAATTAAAAATATGTGGATTAGTGGCACACAAATCGCTATATGTGAGATTTAACGGCCAAACAACAGTAAAGGAAGAACAATACTGCTTAAGGTTTATTAAGAAATTGATTTACAGCACCGTATGTATAAGGATACAAACTTATGAAGCTTATTATAAATAAGAACCTGGTCATGAAAATCAACACCCACTACAACTGGTTTGTAGTCCATGAGGATGATGCTGTCAGTAGCTTCCAACAATTGTTTGGCAGAACCAATATGTTCGGGATGAGCAATCTATGACGTCAGTTGGAAGACATGGGTATGTTTGTTGTGCTCTCATCTTTTCCCCTCTATAAATCGGCATCAACTTATATACATATCAAAACAGCTCCTTTGATTTGAACTCCTTCACAGAAAATCCCCTACCATTATAAAGGCCGATAAATCAAATTTAGGGAACATAGTTATTAACGGAGTCAGGAAACGAATAAATAAGGAATCGGTAATGATTTAGGAAACCAATAAATAAGGAGGGTAATAAACAAAGATATATAAGGAAACGCTAGTAACAGACGGAAGAAATCTGTTAGGAATTTTCAGACGTTAGGAAAGTGTTCTTAATAATCTACGCCGTCCAAAATAATTAATCAAAAATAGATTATCTCACGAATAGACGGACGTAAGTATCTCTCAAAATTATATGTCAAGAACGGACGGACATATAGAAACCTCGCTAACTATCTATCCCAGCCGCCGGATGGCCTAAATCGATGGCCGTCTTTTACCCAAGACAGACAACACTTCTTTTATAATATAGATATATTCCCAGACTATTAGCTTCAGATACATTACCGTTTAATTTTATCAAGAAAAAAACCTCTAAAAATGTGAGATAGTATGAACTTAAAAGTAAGTGGGGATCCTCCCTCTTTTATTTATTAAGATGTTATATTTTAGTTTATAAATAAATATTGTATGTTCATAATCCTTTCCGTATTAAAATTAATTTGAGATAATAATTTATGAATTTTAATAACGGTTTGGTGTAAACAACCCATAAGGTTGCTTTGTTAGTGCACACTGAATTTGACTCGCCATTAACTAGCTGGTCTAAGCATTGGTGTTTTTAATATTCTCCGTTTAGAATAACCGTAGTCCGAATAAAATCATAATCCGGAACAGAAGAGTCGAAGATCTGCATAAAAATAGCTTTGAGACTGCTGTATATATAAACAGGAGAAAGGAACTGTGTCCTCAAGTCGAGCGAGGCATGGACGAGACGTGGGCCAAAATTATCCCCTCAAATGGCTGTGGATTTAGTATTAAACATACAACTATAAAAGTATGGTGGGGAGTTTTCCAGTAGTCCATCTTCATTAATTCTTTCTATATTATACCCATTTTGGAAAAAGAAAAGTATCTGATGATAACATTCAATTGTTTCAGTTGGCTGGTGCAGACTCATTAACTCTTCTTTTCCATCTTTATCTTCTTCATTCTATATATATATTAACCCTAGCTACCATCCTTCTTCACTATCTTCATATATACACTCTCTTTCAACCTTTACATTTTCACCCTTTCTTCCCTGATCTACAAAAATGGAAGCTTTTGATCTCTTTATCATCTCTATATCAATTCTTTTCACATTCATATGGTGGAAATATTGGTCAGTCACAGGCGGAGGATCCAAGAATCTTCCTCCTGGTCCACCAGGTTGGCCTCTAGTCGGAAACTTACTTCAAGTTGTTCTTCAACGTCGACCGTTCATGTATATTGTTCGTGATTTACGTCTGAAATATGGTCCTATATTCACCATGCAAATGGGGCAACGTACACTGGTCATTATCTCAAGTTCTGAACTAATCCATGAAGCATTAGTCCAAAAAGGACCCATTTTCGCTAGTCGACCTGAAGAATCACTGACTCGTCTTCTGTTCAGTGTGGGTAAATGCACAATCAATTCTGCTCAATATGGTCCTCTTTGGCGTACATTACGAAGAAATTTTGTTACAGAGTTAATAAACCCGGCGAGAATTCGTCAGTGCAGCTGGATTCGAAAATGGGCATTGGAGAATCATCTGAGAAGACTCAGAAGTGAGTGTCAAGAAACCGGTTCCGTTGAAGTTATGAGTAATTGTAGACTTACAATATGTAGTATCTTAGTGTGCATTTGTTTTGGTGCTAAAATATCTGAAACCCTAATCAAAGAAATTGAAGCTGTTTTAAAAGATGTCATGTTAATGACAACACCAAAACTACCCGATTTTCTACCTATATTTAAACCGTTGTTTAGGAAACAATTGAAAGAAGCCAAAGAACTAAGGAGAAAGCAACTGGAGTGTTTGGTTCCATTAGTAAGAAAAAGGAGAGCTTTTGTAGAGAGTGGTGGTAAAGATCTAGGTCATGACTCGGTGATGGTGAGTGAAATCGGTGCAGCGTATATCGACTCGCTTTTCGGGTTAGAACCAGCTGGTCGGGGCCGATTAGGTGAAGAGGAGTTGGTAACCTTATGTTCTGAGGTTATGAATGCTGGAACAGATACTAGTGCAACAGCCCTAGAATGGGCGTTGCTTCATTTAGTTACCAACCAAGAAATACAACAAAAATTGTATGATGAAATTGTTGAGAGTGTAGGGAAAGAAGGGGTCATTACTGAGGAAGATGTTGGGAAAATGAGTTATTTGAGTGCAGTTGTCAAGGAAACATTTAGAAGACACCCACCAAGTCATTTTGTGCTGTCTCATGCGGCAACAAAAGAGACCGAGTTGGGTGGATATACAATCCCGGCAGATGCACATTTAGAGATTTATACAGCATGGCTTACTGAAGATCCAAATGCATGGAAAGATCCGGATGAGTTTATACCCGAAAGATTTTTACATGGAGATGGAGTTGATGTTGATATTACCGGTACAAGAAATTTGAAGATGATGCCATTTGGTGCCGGAAGAAGAATTTGTCCGGCTTCTACCCTTGGAACTTTACATGTTCATATGTTACTTGCACAAATGGTTCAAGCTTTCAAATGGGTTCCAGTACCCGGTTCACCACCTGACCCGACGGAAACTTTTGCCTTTACCGTGGTCATGAAAAACTCTCTTAGGGCTGTTATCTTGCCTAGGTCATCTACAGTTGTTGCTTGCTAAGTTGTTTCCTCCAGATTGCTTTTTTGCTGGAATTTGTAGTTGTTTATTGTTTCTGTCATCCGCTTTCTCTGTTAGAGAATTTATTGTATCCGGTGATGCTATTAAACACATTATTATTATATATAATTCTGTTTTCAGGACTCTAAACCCTATTAGTTGGATGATCAGACTGAGAGAGCTAATAGAGCCAGTAACTTAGGCTCATTTATTATGTAGCTATAGAGTGAGTAATTTGATCTCAAACATAGCTAGGGTTGCAGTTCTTTGCTTGTGCAGTAATTTTGTATCAATGTGGGATTAGTAAAGGTTGGGGGTCTTGACTCTTGATATATCTACTATTGGTTTTACCATATCTAGAGTTATGTGCATTTTATCGTTTGTTTCCTACTAGAGGAAAAATATCCATTTTCGTTGGGTGTTGAAACATCAAAGTCATTTGCCAGAAGAGGGTTAGGGATTTGGTGGGCATTGAGAGTAAGAGTGTTCTGTCACACAGATATGGTTTTGCTTTTCTGGAATTAAATTGAATGGTCCTACCTAGGCTAGCTACAAAAGAGACTTTCCAAACTGTACACACCGTGTACACTCCTTGGCAAGATTTTTTTCTTGGTAAATTGTATTGAAAATAATGTAAGATTGTGTACATTGTGACTGTTAATCTGGGTATTACAACATAAATGAGTGATTTCTTGTACAGAGTATAACCTGGGTTGGTTTTTACCTTTGGTCATACTCATGAATCTTACACAAGAAACCTTTTTTAAGGAAAGGAGGAGGAAGGGTGTTCCTCATCTATAACTTGTCTACTAATATCACTTGATTTCTTCTTTAGTTTATTTTTGATTTCGTGCTCTTTTTTGTCAACGAAATCAATCAAGTTCTTGAAGCTAGTTGAACGGCTTGGCCCCCGTGAAAGGTGTGGTCTTTCCATTTCTACCGCTTCTGCCACTTCATCCCCTGGAACATACCTCCGGAACTGACACAAGACTCTGATGAAAAATATAAGGAGAGCGAGAAAGCATGATATTCCGCATATGAGGAATAGTCCCCAAAAGCTTTTTAGAGATAGTCGGTTGGACTCGACTTCTTGGGTGGCTTGCATGGAACACAGTGTGTTTGATAACCATTTATCGTGAATCCTTTGTAGCTCACCATTCTCTGAGAGTTGAAGGATAGCCGTTGATAGGTCAACAGCTAAAGGAGAGTCTCTCTGGAATGCCTGTTAATGGAGAAAGGGTTAGAAAATTAGAATAACACCATATATCTTTACCAGGATAAGCTTTCAGACCAATAGCTTGTACTTACAAATCCCCAGCCGCTTTTTGTAAATTCCTGTCCGATTATCTTGAACTTGCACTTGGCACTGGATAAAAAAACCTCAATGTATGGAAGTTCATCTACAATAGCAGCGACTCCACCGCCGCTAGGTCCAAGTTGAAGGGCACTTAAATACTCTTCTTGACTTTTCAGTATTCTAATCCTTGACTCGGCTATGTTTAGCTCTTCAATCAGATAGCTTTTTGCAAATGACCCATCTTGGACCCCAATAGGATAATTACTTGAGATTAAGCTGTCAATCCCTGATATACCCGATGAGAGTTGCTGGAATGTAAGGATTGAGGTCAAACTAGCCGTGTAACTTGAGTTGATAATTAATACTACAAAGAGCCATATCAGCAGCACGGAACGCCCAAGAGTACTCACGGTATTTTCTCCTGCATTTAGGTTCAAGAATAGTGAATTGACATTACAATTGAAGATTCAAATTACAGATTAGGACTCATCAAATAAAAAGAGCTTACAGTGGGCCAAAACGAAAATTCACACAAGGATAAGAGGCAAAGTTTACTCACTGTGTGCAAAAAACATTGTTGAGAAACTAAACCTACAAAATTTAAAGTAGAGTAGAGTGACTCTTCTTAGAAATCGATTTAGCAAAGAAAACGGTATCAAACATATGATGGATCTCTAGAAGAGTTAGAGATACTAACCAGAAAACTGTCATAAGTTGTTGTCTTGGTGGCCCACGGAATTCAGTGTTCATCCGATGCTCGAGAATCCATACAACGGATCCCACAAATAGAAAGAAAACACCAGTGACTAGCCACATTTGATATGTAAATGGCTTTAGAAAGGCCCAAGCACTTGACTCTGTTTGTTTGACAGGAGCAACTATAACAAGACCAGATCCAACGTAAGGCTGTGTAAAATCAACAATTCGTGTCCTATTGGTAACAATGGTTACGTCTCCAACAGCTGCATCAAATTTCTGTAAAAGGAAAAGAAGAAAGTTTCAGGCATTTCAAACTTATAGTGCAATATCCATATATCTAAATTGACCTCAGACTTATGTGGCTTCGCCTAGTTGTTCATGTAGCAAAGAAAACTGATGATAACACCAAATAAAATTTTGATTGTTGACGAGTACAACCACCTTCATTGCTAAGTTGAAATTTTACATATATTTCATTAGAAAGATTACTCACTTTATCAGCAACCATCCTCACTAGATCGCTGTAGCTAGGGTTTCTCTGACCATCACCAAACAATATATAGGTGTGTGGAACAGCATAAGGCAACAACCGTACTGCAGCTTCAAACACATCTATACAGAACCCCTTGGCACCATTAGGACCTTTTTCTTTCGCCACAAATGCCTTATAACTAACTCTGTTCGGAACCCCAATTCTCAGAGGCATCCCATTGTTGGGAAACACCCATCCGCGCGGCTTTACCGTTGTTTCACCAGGCCATATCACACTGTGAAGCATCTGACTACTAGCAGACGTGTTTGGAGGTTTCTGGTATTGGGTTTCAGGAGAAACAACTGAGAGACCAGAATAATTGGTCCAATATCCAATCGTACGAGACCCAGAACCACCAAAGTTGATAACATCATAAGCTGGGTGAATCAAATTCTTCTCTGGATCTAACTGTATCTGACCGGATAAACCAGTAAAGTTTGTTGTGATAATTTTCTGAAGTAAGCTCTGACCTCCATCAAAGACATGCAATGCTGCTGTTAACTGCAGTTTACTTCCATTTGTGTCATGCAGCCTCTGATCTTTCGAGAAAGAAATGTTTTCTCCTTCATTCAGGAAATTCTCAATAGCACGGGCAACTAACCAAACTGTGTCATAAGCATAAAGTGCATATGAATTCATACTCGAGCTAGCAATGTCATTCCTTCTTAAATTATTCCACCGAGAGATAAAACCCTTTTTCAGTCTCGAGTCTGGAGTGTGGTGACGAAGTGAAACTACTCCTTGTAAGAGATTCATTGTATCAGCGTCGACTGGTTCTGATGAATCTATAACAGATGGGAGCCAATCTGTTGTGATCCAGACATAACCACTGTTCATCATTTCAAGAGACTTTGCAGCAGAGAAAATATTTAGACCAGAATCAGGGTTTACATGCACTACATAAACTCGAGACTCCATCAAATTTACATCAACCAGCAAGTTATTGATTGTGCTTCTTGTGGCCCCAGGAGTAAATGCAGCCTTATAAGAGATCTTTGATCGCTTCTTTGCTAGCGCGTCGCCTAGAGCAGATATGCCACTTCGTCCATAATCATCATCAACATAAATAGCAATTACCTCTCTCCATCCATAAAAATCAACCAAGTCGGCAACAGCCTGCATCTGAAAGTAGTCACTTTGCGTCGTGCGGATAAAATATGAATACTGCAGTGCAGATAGAGTAGGATCTGTTGCTCCAAATGATAAAAGTGGCACATGAAGCTCTTCAACAACATGGGAAATTACATGAGCTATTCCAGAGGATTGTGGACCAATGATGGCAACAACATCTTTCTCCATTAGCTGCAAAGCTGTAGAAGGATGTGAAGTGTCAAAACCAGCATCTTACACAGGAATAGATGGCGCACATGCAAACTAAATCACAATTACCTAAATACCTTATTTCTCAAGGTTTAGCTCTACATTTCAGTTATTGTTCAATCTCGCTATTCACTCCGACAGATTTCAGATAGTAACCATAAAGCATTAGAAGGCTTGAAAGCTTCAAACTGTTTCTTGCTCCAAGGTTATGAACTAGAAACAGCCTAGGAGTTCCCTTTACAGGCAATAGTTACTAAGAGTGGAAGGCGGTATATGAATGGTATTGATAGAGGAAATCCCAAAGCACGGATATTATATTGTTTGGAACCGTAATCCTCATTACAAGGAATATTCACAGGGTTTGCTGAAACAGACAAGCAGCGTTGCGGATAATAAGCTATCACTTCATACTTTTAGCTGGGTATGCTAGGACTTCAATTCTAAAATTGTAAAGTTCTCAAGGCTACCAAATATTACATGTAAAGCAAAGAATGCAGAATCGGAAATAAGCAAAGAATGCAGAACCGCAAAAAGATAATAGAACATTCTGCACAATTTAGAAGAAGTTGAAGTTTTAAACTCAAGGAAGATTAACCATGAATTTAATGATCTATTAAGTAAGCAGTAAATCTCACCACGTAAGCATACCTTCTATCGTTCCAAGAAATTCACTGCAAACTGTATCGTGCATGACAACATTTAGTTTTGTCCCAGAGAGGATACTCGAATCAGAATTCACATCCGCAACGGCTGCTAAAATAGCTGGTTTCGCCGCTCTCCCGATGGTTGAATTGAAAGTAAATAGAGCACCCACATTCACAAAACTAGGCCTTGATGATGAACTGGAATTTCTAGTCAGACCTTTGACTTCTAAAGGAGCCAATGAGCATACGAACATCATCATCAAAAGCATTCTCACATAGCATGTTTTTCCTGGCCTAACCAACTGACGGAGCTCCATAATACAAAACACCAGCTCTTCCATGAACTCTCAACTTCAAAACAAGCAAACACAGGAATGAGACACCATTATGAACAAGAAGAATGATGCTAATCACCGATCAACAGCTCAACTCAATAAACCTCCATGATTCATGCTAAACATTAAAGGTGGACATTCATGTACCCGCTTCTCAAACAATCAAGAAATTCCAGCAAACACTCAGAACAGAAACATGTGTACAGGAATCATAAATCTCATAATTCAGATAAACTCATAGTACATAAGTTCCTAAATTTCTACCAAACCCATGTCGTCAAGAATTGGCATAAAAGAGCAAAATAATAAATGTAAATTGAACAACTAGCTTTCTTTTTCAATGTACTCGAAATTTGAAAACAAATCACATGATTTTAAAGGACTACATAAGGCCAAGAAAATTAAAGATTAAAGTAAACCAAGTTGTGTGACAACCCATATGAATATTAGGAATCATTAAGACAACACTCCCAACATGTCACAATAAACATTGATTAATAAAATATTGTAATTAATTAAAAATATCAATGAAAAGGATTAAATCTTTTAATTTAATTAAAAGTCTTACCTTCTGATAAGAACTGAACTGTTGAGTACTAGTTTGGTCTCCATTTCACCATCAAACTACGAAAAAAGATCGAATTGTATAATCTTGATATTCAGGCAAAGAATCAGAATCAAACTCCCATCATCTTTAATTTTTTTACTTCAAATTGTAGGTCCTACCTTTGAACACATGAACCTCATGGACATATTAATCCACTACACACAGTTGGATTCTTCTTCTTCTTTTACAAAAATATCTCACTTTATCTACTTATGGCAAGTTAGATTTCCACCCCTAAAAAGAACAAACGCCGAGTATCCCAATTAATTACGAAACTAACATTTTCAATTGGCGAAAAAAAGAAGGAAATAAAATCAATTGGCGAAAAAAGGAAGGAAATAAAAAGTGTGTAAAATGTATACCTGAGTTGAAGACTCCCTCATGATTTCAGGTTCTTTCTCAGTCTGCATTTTCCTTGCGGTCATATTGAGTTTATGAAATCGGACATTTTTCATTTCAATTACAGGAACGCACGATTCATTTGTGTGGTTGAAACCCTAATCGTACAGGTACCTTAGAGAATTGCCATTGACTAAATGAGAGTACTGCATTTACCTAATAGTAACTAAGATACTCTTCCTGAGGTTTAAAGACTTCGAGATTATTATTATAGCTACCCGCCAAAAAGAGAATCTTATGCTTAGATGTTGACTGCACTGTAATGTGGGTTAAGAATACCCCTGTATACTGTAGTTGCTTACATGTTCTGGTAAGGATGAATGTGGCTAAAATCATACCAGATATCAACAACAAAAAATCTCACCACGTCTACAAGATATAAAAAAAAAAAATCTCTAAAACTAAAATTTGGGATTGTCATACTAAAAAGTTGTTGCAACACACAACACTTGAAATTAAGCAAGGAGAATCCAATATGAATACCTCATCATCCAATTTGGGATCACACTGATTTTTAGAAAATGTTAAATAGGAAAAGTGTTTATTTGAAGAAATAGTTTGATGGGTCTAAATACCTCATCAAAACCAATATGAATGTTTTTTTTTTTGACGTAAAAAGGGCAAATTCATTAAAAAAGAACAAAGATGTCACCAAAAGTGACACCAAAGTTACAAAAAAAGGAAAAAAGAAAAAAGAAACAAGCTCACTGAGGAGCAATATACAACCTCCAAAAAAGAAGGTCAAAACAAAGCTCTAACAAGAACCGCCTAAAAACCATCAAAAAGAAAGCACAAGCGATCACTCTTCAAAAATCCACATTTTCATATTGAAACGAGCATTTGACTGCATCAATTTGCTCATCATAATCAGAATCAGAGTGAGAGTCGAAATCTCCCATACCATCAGTATCCTCGATCAAAGGCATTTCCATCTCTGATTTAGCATGACTCTCCAATAAATTGCATGGTTTAAACTTGTAACTTGACTTTATCGTCGTTACTCGAGAGGTGCAGTACATTTCTGAGTGTTAGACAACTAACTTTGTAATATTTATAGGAGAAGAGTTACACACAACTCTTCAAAATGTTAGCCATAAGGAATATTTACATGCTTCATTCCTTGGTCATAACTGAAATTTTTTATCCTCCTTGCTCGTTTTGTATAATGCAGTTTATCTGATTTCATCATTAGTTGGTGGATGCGGATTAATAGACGGTTTAAACATTTTCTTGATAGCTTCTTCCTTTTCATCAATGAAATCAAAGAAGTTATAAACAACTCTAGACAAGCCACTCGTACTATGCGGTGTTTGATCAGAGGATGAAATTGCTAATAGTTGCCTCCGCTTTCTCTTGTATTGAACATATTGTCGAACCATTCGGAAAAGAAATATCAACAAGCAGGTTATGGTGAAGATGGCACATAGAAGAAACAAACCCCAGAAACTTACTAGATGAAGTTGATTAGGTTCGGATCGCCGTCCTTTCCGCAATGAACAACCAGTCCTACAGAACCATTTCTCGTTGATCTTTTGGAGATCTCCGTTTTCTGAAAGCCTTAATATCGCTGTAGACATGTCAACGGCAAGAGGAGATCCTTTCTTGAAAGCCTACATATACCATATAAGCAAGATAGAATTAATTCATGAGAAGTGTCTGGACTCTGCAGAAGAGTAGTATGAATGAATGAATGGATAGTCTTTCGTGCAAGTGTGATTAGTTGTACTCACAAATCCCCATCCACTCTTGGTAAACATGTGTCCGGCGATACCAAAATCTGTATGCTGAGACAGAAACTCCTCTATGTATGGAAGCTCATCCACGATAGCAGCTACACCTCCGTCATCAGGCCCACGCTGCAATGCCCTTGCATAGTCATCCGTGTCCTCCAGCGAAACTAGTCTTCCCTCGTATATATTCAGACTGTCAGTCAGATACTTGTGAACAAATGAACCCCCAGGAAGCCCAATTGGCTGATTGCTAGTGATCAAGCTGTCGATTCCCGTGATTGGTGACGATAACTGCTGGACTGTAAGTATTGAAGTCAAGCTTGCAGTGTAACTTGACGTGATTACCATCAATAGGAAAAGCCACACCATCATTACCATCCGTCCAAGTGTGCTCACTGTATCTTCTTCTGTGGTTTTCAACGGCAAGATAAAGAAAATGACCAACGTGTTAGTCTCAGGCACAAGGAAACATATACTTACATACTGTTGAACGAATGATACAAGGTTTATGATCTCTCTTACGATTTGTCTTAAATAAGGTTGAAAAGCTAAACCTGAAACGAAAATGGCAGAAGAATCAAAAGCGTCAAAAACATTCATACAAATGGTAGACAAACCTCAGGGAATACAACAACAGGAGTAATCAGGAAAGCTTACAATAGCATGGTAATAACCTGACGCCTGGGTGAACCCCGGAAATCGTCATTGATCCGATGCTCAAGAATCCAAATGACCACACCGATCAAAAGAAAAAAAACAGCAGTGACGCACCACATTTCTGCAGTGAATGGCTTAAGGTATACCCAAGCACTAGATTTCAAATTTTTAATGGGAACCACAATTACAAGTCCATTAGCAGCATAAGGCTGAGTAAAATCAGCAAACCTTGTCCTGTTAGTAACAATGGTAATATCTCCAATAGCAGCATCAATCACCTAATCACACAGCATTTCAAGCAAATTAGTAACGCATTCACCGACAGAATAGTTACAAATTAAATCACCAAATGAACCAGTTTCAGGGCTATTGTATTGTCTAAAGAAAAGTTCAATGAAACTGATAACCTAGATTTTGTCCAGGTTTTCACCTACAATCCAAGATTCAAGTAGGAGCTAAATCATAGGCCATTAAAGCGGCACCAATTTAGCTAATGAGAAGCTTAGCTAGTTGTGTGTGTGGCACTCACTGGACCATACTTTTAATTACTTATCCAACCACATGAGTGACTAAGTTTCTTTTATGAAAGCGGCACTTACATCGTCTGAAACCATTTTAACAAGCTCATCATAATCAGGATTCAACCTGCCATCCCCAAAAACCTGGAATTTATATGGAACTTCATATGGAATTAGATTCAGAGCTGAATGAAACACATCAATACAGTATCCCTTCACTTCATGGGTGTCTTCATCTTCTGTAACGAAGTCGGGGAAACTGACCCTATT
Source organism: Papaver atlanticum (assembly GCA_023531105.1). Taxonomy (NCBI): domain Eukaryota; kingdom Viridiplantae; phylum Streptophyta; class Magnoliopsida; order Ranunculales; family Papaveraceae; genus Papaver; species Papaver atlanticum. The sequence continues at coordinate 2,554,149 of JAJJMB010014053.1, forward strand.
AGGCACTCCAACTCTCAGTGGCTTTTCATTACTTGCAATCACCCAACCACGTGGTTTTTCTGTCTTACCACCAGGCCATGTAGCGTTTTTAAGTTTCTGATCCACACGTGATTTGATTTGTTGCTCCCTGGTTAATTTTTCTGGGGGTACAACTGAAAGTCCTGAATAACGAGACCAGTAACCAATCCTATGAATTGACACCTGATCAATATTAATAACATCATAAGAACTGTTGACAAGATTTCTGTTCGAATCAAATCCAACTTGACCTGTTAAACCAGTGAAATTAGTCTCTAGTAATTTGTTAACCAGAATTCTCCCACCATCAAAGATTTTGAGCTTTTCCAATTGCACTGTTGAGTCATTCATATTTGGTAACCTTTCACTAAAAGAAAATGTGAGATTTCCATGTTCCTTCAAGAATTCATCAATACCACGAGCAACTGTCCATACTGTATCATAAGCATATAGTCCATAAGCATTCAAACCGGAAGATACACGTCCCTTTTTCTGTAAACCTCTCCACCGTGTATAAAATGCCTTCTTCATGCTAGACGCTGGTGTATGCTGTCGAAGCCCAAGAACCCCTTGAAGGGTTTGAAGTAAATTAGGGTCTACAGTTGGTGATGAATCTAAGTTAGTAGACAACCAATCTGTGGCAAGCCATACATAATCACTTGTCATCATCTGTAGTTGTTTTGCTATTGAGAATATTTCAAGACCTGAATCAGGATTAACATGAACTACATAAACCCGGACCCCCATTTCCCTAGATTTATCGAGCAAGTCAGAAATAACACTAGCATTTGCACCATGCGGGAGAGCTAATTTATGAGACAATTTTGATGTTCTTTTTGCAAGTTGAGAATCCAAGAGCGATATCCCATTTCGTCCATGATCATCATCTACAAATACAGCAACAACCTCATGCCAATCATAGTAGTCAATCACATCAGCCATTGCAGCCATCTGGTGTGAATCACTTAAAGTTGTGCGAAGAAAGAACGGGAACTGAAGGGCAGAAAGAGTTGCATCAGTTGCAGCAAATGAGATAAGAGGAACTTGTAGTCCATTGGCAATGAAAGATATCATATGAGCTACCGAAGAAGATTGTGGGCCAATTACAGCCACTACATCTCTCTCAAGTAGCTGAAAGGCTGCATGTAAAATTCAACAATGAGAATTTAACATCACCAATCTACTCAAATAACTTTTCAGATCAAGCTATTTAAAAAAACATAAATCCAAATTACTGTATAAACCATATTAACAATCCATGAGTGCATAACAAAAGGCTTACTTTATGAGATGTGACACAAACAAATACATCTTCCAGTGTTTTCTCATTGGAAAGTATACATCTTACTACCTTAGAGCTCGAAAAAAAATAAAAATTGAATTCACATGACATTTAAACATACTTGTACCGAACCCTGCTCTAGCTCTGTTCCTCTTTCAGAAGTGAACATGTTCTATTTCTTGTTCCACTAGTGCATTTATGTCTTGCTAACAGAGAACATTCAAGCAGGGACTGATTTGAACTACTTATGTATGGCCTTGACGTACAATTAGGATGTTCGCTGATTTAGTCTTAAAAATTAACCCACAAATTTGGCAATCCAAAAATGAACCACAGCTTGAGAATGAGAAATCAGTTCATGAGAAACAAAAACGAAGTTCAAGTCGTTTTGTTGTACTTAATAGTAAAACTCCAGTTCATATCAACTATGTAATCAATCTATGTCTCAGCAATTTCAAGTGCCCACAAAAACTAGTACTATTGGTTTTAAGCTTAAACTAATTGTTCAACAAAACCCTCTCAAATCAAAGAGAAGAGAAAAGAAATACCTGACATTGAGCCCATAAAGACACTGCAATTAGTATCTTGCATTATGAAATTCAATTTGGTTCCTTTCAGAATGCTAGGATCTGCATTGACATCAGCTACTGCAGCTTCAATAGCTACCTTTGCAACTCTACCAATCACTGAATCAAATGTAAAAAGTGCCCCAACATTCACAACAGTGCTTGTTTGGCACTTTACATTCCCATTAAGTTGGAAAAAAACCAAAATGATAACTGAAACGAAAACACCATTTCCCATGAATTTCATGGTCGGATATTTCAAATAACAAATTATTTTCTCCAACCCATTTACCCAATTTCTTCACAAATGAGATTATTTGATTCCCTTGAACTCTAAACTGTTTGATAGAATACCCAAATGAGAGCCCAAAAGGACTAGAAAAACTTGGAGACTATTGAAATGGGATCAAGAACTGTACATCTTCGGTTTAGAAAAAAATAAATAGAGGCCATCAAAACTTACTTTTTCTAATAAAATACAAAGAAAATTAGTACTTGGGTGAACTCTGCTTCAATAAAATTAGCAAGAAGTAGCCCCCACTGAAGCTCTGCAAACTCTAAAAAATATTCTTGTATTATAGTTGAAGGAAAAAATAATCTAGTTTGAGTTCAGCAAGCTCTTTAATGGAAGAAAGAAAAGAGAGAGGGAATGAAGAATATAAATGTTGATGAAGTTTAAGTTTTCAAAAAAAGGAGGAATCGGAAGTTATTCTGTGTTTTTAGACTCTTGGCTGTTGGGAGACTTTACAAGCTTAAAGATTTTCTCTTCTAACAGTTCACGACTTCACATTCAAACCATTTTTTTAATTAAAGCGAGAAAAAGAATATAAAATATATGTACTCGCATTTTGTGGGTTTCACGATTATAAATCCAGACCCCACAGAGTTCAGACATGGGCCCAAAAAGACATCCGACTTGAAGCCACCTCCTGTCTACCGTTTTCTTCTTCACATTTCTTCGTAGATTGTTCATCTGAAAATCTCATTTGGTTGGATAAGACGTAAGAGAGTAAATATTAATCAACTAGTCTAATTACCTCATCACTAAATCAAATCAAAGGATGGAATTGATAAGTCACGCCATATAGTTTTTGAGGGAGCATCTGATATACTTTTACCAAAGGGTTTTGAGAGATTATTTGCAAGATCTACACTGATTGCATGCCAACTTGGGGTCCTATCATACTCTCAAGAAAAAGGAGTGTTTTTGCACGAGAGTTGTAGTATTCTCTAAATCTAAAACACGGAGCACGTGATTCTCATTTCTCATTCACCACTTAAGGCATAGTGGACATTGATGCAAGATACAGTGGCCAAGTATTAACGCCGTCAGAAAAAAACTTATTACTGGGGCTACACTGGGCTAGGTTTTTGGGGCTGCAATAGTAAATGCAATAACCCCTTATCCTATTATCTTTTTAATATACCTAATATACCCTTAATTATATTAGTATTAGTTATGATATTTAACTAAGCTAATTATAATTAGTAAAGGGATTAGGACTAATCAAATGATTAATAAAAAAAATCTTGATTTACAAAAGGAGGATTTTTTATGAACTTTTTTTAAAACCTTTGGAGAAAATGGTGAGAAAATCTTGTAATGAACCCTAGTAACAATTTTAATTGCTTCAAATCTGTTAACAATCGGGAAAAAAGTCGGAATTTTTTAGCAGTTACGGATGGGATATTTTGTTGACCCAGCGTAAGACTTATGAACGGCCGGGAAAAGTCACCCTTCCAAGCCGTAAGTCGAAGTTATGGTTAGCTATCTAAGAAATCCTGGCCGAACCACCATCCAAAGTCACCTGTGTCTCTTTCACGGCTATTAACCTAGCCGACAAGGGCACATACGGCTGGGATACTCAGCCGGTCTGAGGTTATGACTCTCAATCGATTCATTTATTATTTTATTTTATTTACTTGGACCAATATGGTTATGTTTCTAACGGCTAGTTTTTCGAAAAATTAGTCATTATGTCATCAAACTCTATAAAAGGAAACCTTTTTTTATCATCTCTTCCTCACCCAAATTCTAGTTTTAAGCTATTAAATTCATTCGCATCTATTTCTCATCCTAAAAAATAAGAAAAAACACTATGGTGACTCCTTACCCTTATTTTTGAAGATTCTGCTATTATCAGCATGGGTCACGGTCAGACAACATGATGAAGATCTATACATTGACATAGATCAAACCTCCTTATATGTTTGATACTATATATTAATAGTTTTTGTGGCACTAGATAGAAATCATAACAGAAGAACTTCGACAATTGTTAAGGATAGATTCGAGAAACTCTTCGAAGAATGCAAAACTTTCAAAAAGGAAATGAAAGTCGTAAAGGAAGCCAATCCTATTATGTCGGGTGCTATAAGAGTAAGTTTTTTAACAAGTTGTTTCATTAGAAATAGTTTTAAATAACACTATTTAACATAATTAATTTGTCTTTTCAGTGGTTGAGGGCTCGAGCCGGATATAAAGCAGTCCATGGGAAAGAGTTTGAGCAAGATGATTGCTACCGAATCTTGGAAAATACTACCTATGATTTTACCCTATACGTTTAAGCGTTTAATTGAAATGTTATGATCTATGTTATCAATTTTACAAAAGATTGGAGTTTTTTGATTCAATCAATGAAAAACCAATTTGGTGTTTTGTGTTTTATGTTTGTTCAATTTCTAAAAAGGAAAAAAGGAAGAGTTTTAGAAATTTATAGGTACTTTCGGCTAGGTTTTCTGCAGCAAGGACCTAGCCGTCTTGACCTAAATGGAAGAAAAACTAAAATTATCAGATTTACGGTTTGGATAATGGACCATGACCAAACCGTAAGCAAGACCACGGCTGGGTCCTTATCCTTTCCCAACCGTAACTTGTTTTTCAGTAGAAGTTACTGCTTGGAATTTGATGTTTCGGCTGGGAAAAATAACAAGTTACGACAGGTTATTCTGATCATTACGTTTGATTTCCAGAATTACGATTCGTTTACCTAGCCGTAAATGTAGTATTTCTGAATTGTGTTGTCGTTATTCATCAAATTTTTCACTTTCATTCATCAATTCATAATTCATTACATAATTAAGCAGCGTAACATCCCATTATACCTAAATGGAAAAATGAAAACTTAGAGTATTACATTTAAATAGTCAAGCTTTGTTGAAATACTCAAGAAACTCTTTCGTGATCTGATAGTATTACTTATGTTCAAATTCTTTGCGATGAAAAGCTTGGTATCGAGAAAGAGCCAACGCTTACTAAAAAAACAAATCAAGGTTAAGTTAGTATATCAGTAAGATTTACTTGATGAACAACAACAGATACTCACTCTTCTGAAAAAGGACATTTCAGGACTCTTCGCCTTCACCCGTTCTAATTGCCCCCTTACAATTTCCATTTCTAGGTAAATCTCATAGAACCTTTCCTTTATTTGGTTCATTGATCTTCCATTTTGATTACCATCTATGGCCACAAAGACCATAAATACACGGTTTCATTGAGAATCATTACTTTTGTCCACGTTAATGCCTTGATTTTCGTCATGACCGTGAGCGACGCTCTAACGATTGAAACATCTTCTTTGGTAGTGCAATGAGTAACCATGTTTCTTCTTTTTTGTTGCAATAATTTGAGAGTTTGAGAGTTTTTGCACAATTTTTTTGTTTACGGCCAGGAAACTTGTAAGATACCAGGTCGTATAAAGACAATCGACTGGGTATTAACCCTCACACAGCTGTAAATATGAACACAGGCATTGCAGATAAACTTACATCTGGGACGTGTATGAATTGTCTGGGAAAGTTTATATTTACAACTTGGGAAGGGTTAAAACCCAGCCGATTGTCTTTATACGGCCTGGTCCTCCCATGTATCCAGGCCGTAAATCTGGGATTGGATATGAATTGACTTGGAAAGTTCAGATTTACGGCTTGGTAAGGGTTAAAACCTAGCTGATTGTGTTTATACGGCCTACTCTCTTTTATGTATCATGGTCGTAGATCTGGGATTGCATTGAGTTTTTCGTGGAACAACTAGTTTAAAAACAAAACAAAACAAAAACTAGTCGTTGGGTCATTCTTTGCTATAAAATGACCCTTCTCCAACAAAGAAATTGTGCAAAAACTCTTAAATTTCTTCTTTTGCATTTAACTTGTTCCAACCAAAAATAAGAAACATAGTTACTCGCTAAACTCTAAAGAGGATTGCAATCGTTAGGGTGTGGCTGACGGTAGCAAAGCATTACGAAGATGTAAACATTTACAGAGATGAAATCTCCGATTCATTTTGGAACCGTGTGCGTATTGTTTTTGTGGCATTAGACGGAAATCATAATGGAAGAGTGTTGACACTCGTAAAAAGATTCGAGAAGCTCTTTCCATAACTAGAATCTTTCAAATGAGGAAATGAAAGTCGTAAAGGAAAACAATTCCAATATGCCACGTGCTCAAAGAGTAAGTTTGTCAACAATTCGTCCATCAAATTGATTTGGATAATACTAACTTATAATTTATTTGTTTTTTCAGTTGGAGATGGCTGGAGACGATTATGAGGATATCCATGGAAACAAGTTTGACCTTCATGGTTTTTATCATGTCTTGGAAGAAAGTACTTATGTTGATTTCCATCACTATTATTAAGACCCATGTTTGCGTGTAATAATATTTTCTTTAAATTTTACGCTATGAAATATGTATGTCTTCCGGTAATTACAACACCAATATCATCTTTATTCATTCATGGAAGAACCCCTAGCTTAACATAGCATCAGTATCACCACAGTTGGTGTAGAGAACATCACCATTACACTTCCCGTCACCTGTAACTTCTCGTATAACTGCAGTTGTAACTCAATCTAGTCTAACTAACCAACCAAGTTCAGTTCAACACCATCCTCAATTGAACAAATATTCTACTATAAACTCATACAACCTGACTCAATCTCTTTTTCCTCATCATTTCTCATTATCTAATTTCTTTGAATTCAACACAAACCTACACTGCATCTATAGCTCCAGTTCATACCACTATCAACCCCCAGCTACATTATCCCACTACAAACTTGTTTACGACATCAACCACCAAATTTAATAGCATCATTATCTCTATATATGTAACCTCATATCAAAACCTCAATTACTTTCCATATATGTAACCATTCTTTGAACCCTAATTTTTCGTTTCTCCTTTGTAAATTGTGAAAAGACGAGGGTACCCAAATATACCTCAATCTAAAACTTTCCACCTATAAGTCCTTTCTCCGAAAGTGTTTGTCTATGGACTGAGTCAAGACAATACAACTAATCGGTTCACACTTCGTGTGATCGTCTATGGATACGAGATCGAGACAATACGACAAAAAGATAACTTGTGTGATTGACTATGGATACAAGATCAAGACAATACAACAACGAAGTATGTTTACTTGATAATAGGTTCGGACTTAACCAAACACTATAGGATTGCTATCAAGTAAATAGGAATTAACGTTTATGTATTTTACTTCTAATTATAATAAAACAATTATAATTGCGGAAATAGAAAAGTAAAAGACACAGCAAGATTTTGTTAACGAGGAAACCGAAAATGCAGAAAAACCCCGGGACCTAGTCCAGAATTGAATACTCTCAGAATTAAGCCACTATACAAAATCAAACCAACTTCGTATAGTTGAGACCAAGAAACTAAACATATAGTTCACCTAGTTCTCTCAGTATCCCTGCGCCTCCAACTTGCAATAAGTTACGCACTTGGAACAATTCCTTTGGTTCGTATTCCAAACAGTAAAGGAACAACAAATATGTTCGGTAACAACTTTTTTCAAACAACGTGATATGAGTTTGACAAAAGGCTCTTCCGTTTATCCCAATAAACTCCTTTGTCAGGTTCTTACATCTATCCAATAACAACTACCAAAGTAATTGTTTAGATTTTTGCAATCAATATTTTGAATCACAAAGAATTGTATTGATGCCGATCTACTCAACTAATCAATCCAATCTATCACAAAGATAAACCGATTATAGTTGGATCCCTTTCCAGCCGAAACAAGTTTTGTGCACACCAAAGATTATGAACCCAAATCAGAAATCTTTTTCGTCTTCAAATCTTCTTAGATCTTCAATAAACACCTGCACATAAACAACTTGAATCTCTTGTGATCAATCACACACAGAACGGAGTCCGTTAACAATGGATTATAACAAGATGTCTTTAGATCTACAAACAGTCTAAAGATCTCCCGTCGAAACTTCGATCTAGTTTGAGTGAATCTTATATCAGAAGAGAAAATTCTCAAGCATAAACAAACTAGGTGCAATCAAAGTTCAACAACCGTTAGTCAATCAAATCAATCGAAAACTAATAATAAACTGCAATTATCTAGTTTCCCATCAACAGTACTAATAGAGCTTCTCAATCCCAAAGAAGTCTTTAAACCGAGCGGTCGTAAGAGATTTCTCCTAATTAGGTTACTTTCCTCTCCGAATAGGCGGCTCCACCAGTAACAACACAACTAGGTAGTTTTGCTGGCTCTGAGGATTAGTTTGCTAGAAATACAAACTTTAATATTTATAGACAAGGAAGTTTGGACACCAAGGAATTTCCAAAACCGAAAATATTCTCAAGATATGCAATATATTTCCAAATTCGGTTTTCATAATTCCTGGAAATGCTCTATCCAAATATTGACCGAAATCTCAGTAGAAAATCTCCAACTAGTAAATGCACATTACTAATTTTTATTTTCTAAAGATATGCATTTTAATTGCTGGAAATTAAAAGCATATAAAACTAAAAACCTTAATTAAAAAATTCTCAATTTATTTCGATCCGGGATTCTCCTTTAGCTATTAAGGAATATCTTTGAACAATAAAAGATAAGAGTTACTGCACATGTTCAAAGTATGTCGACATCTTTACTTTGTAAATCCTTTTTCATATTTACAATCTTGGAACCTATTTGCCACACTTCCAAACAAGTTTAGAATTGGTTCATCTGACTTCCAAGAACTATGTGATTGATTATCCTATCAAATCACCATTAATGGGTTTCACGGTTCTACCTCAACATAAAGTTTCGGTTCTACCTCCAAGTGGAAACTAGGATCGGTTACACTAGTTACCATAAAATGGCTAACTAAGTACTAGGATCGGTTACCACTTCTTATGGTAAAACTTGTGATCGGTTGACCAAGTTATAGGATCGATTACACCAACTTACTAAAACTTGTTAAACCTTTAACAAGGATCGATTACACACTCTCTTGTGATCGCTCACACCTCTTACTAGGATCGGTTACCCAATGTCTAGTATTTAGTCGCACCAATTTCAAGATATCGATCTTACCATCTCAGGTGATTACTTAAGATCTGTTTCACTAATAAAAGTCATACCAACACAAAAGTCATGCCTTGTGAATAGTTTTACCAAGATACATAAACAAGTTATGAACGGTTATACTAAACACACATATTGGCAATTCAAAAGATTTGCAATAAATAACAATACCAATAAGCCTAGCGATTTCCCTTTCGATTCACAAAACGATTTTATGAATTTACTTCCTTTAAACGAATGTAAAACATTGTTTCCTAGGACGAAATCTTCACCCATACCCATACATAATCACAATAGCATTCATACAATTACGTCGATGTCTTATATACGAAGTTCAAAAGATAAACGTTATACTTCGTATTGTAATTCCTTAATACTATGTCTAACTAGAGTATAATCATTCACAGCTTCGCAGTTATGTTTCAATATGCACGACTTGAAAGATACGTTAGGAATGAAATAGTTCAAGTCAAATATTACTAACCTCAAGTGGAAGGATGATGTCGTCGTTGTAGTTCTTTACTTCTTCACATTCTTCAAGTCTTCACGTAATACTTGTAAGTCTCATATCCTAGTAACTTTCTATCTAACCTATACGAATTTGACTCTAGTAAATAATCAAGCGTCTCTTTAAATGAGTTTTGGTTCACCAAAATATGACAACCAAACTTGACATACCAACGCTTGGTGGGTTCAACCGAGCTATGCTCTAACAATCTCCCCCTTTGTCAATTTTAGTGACAAAACTCTTACATCATATGGATAAACAAATTACAAGAATTCATTACACATACGCTTGATTCCAAGTTTCAACAACACAATAACCTGTATACATTCAATCCTTTAAATGCCGCTGTTGACATTATAATAACAAAGCTAATACTCCCCCTAAAGGTAAGATAGGTAGATTTTCAATCCGCACGTCTTTGTTATTCTCTTTGTAGTTAAGATAACCACAAGTATCAATATGATATGCTACTCCCCCTTAGTCTATGCTTTACTCTTTTGTTAGATATAACGTTTAAGCACCATTGTCCTTTCCCTTAGTGATATCAAATCAATATCAAATCACTTGTTTACTCCATATATTTCTCCCCCTTTTTGTCACAAAATGACAAAGGTACGAGCAAATAAAGGACAAACCGAAAGGATCTTACAAATCTTACAAAGAGACTTGCAACCTTTAAGAGTTAAGCACGAGGGTTCCACACACCATTTTTGATAACCAATATCAAAACCGGAACTACAAGTAATTTTGTTTTGATATGTTACCAAGGAAACAATTTCCCGAAGCAATTTTCCCCAATAGTTTAGCAAATCAAAAATTGACTAACATCTTAGTTCTTTTGCTAAACCGATTGTACAAATAGAATCGCTTGTTCGATAAGACCAAAATAAAGATCAGAATTAACTCTATTTTTCTCATCAGGCTCTAATTATTCTCATCAATAACTTAGACCTTTCACTTTTAAACAAGACAAGTACTAGGTTAGTTAACTAGCATTTCTTGTTAAGGCATTCGATTAGACTTGAATAACCGAAACCTCCACTTTGATAAGTCTAACTAAGATCAGAATTAACTTAGTTTCTCTTATCCGGAATCCAATTAGGCTATACAATTTATCCCGAAACTCTTTTGTTAAGCCATAAACAATTCATACAAACCAAATAAATCGACTTGCATAATTATTTACCTCAACTGGAAGCAATTGAAACAAACATAGACATTATAGCACCGCAATTGCACCGAAATTTTGTAAGCCTAAACAATTGATACCAAACAATAAGCAAGATAACAATAGTTTTTCTTAACCGGAAACAATTGAATCACACACACATCCATACACAAATAATGGAATAAAACATCAATTGTACCGAAATTTTGTTAAGCAAAAGCAATAAATATATGCAATAAAATCAGGCTTTTCTTAAACAGGAAAACGATTAACTAACAAATTCGTTACCTCAAGTTCCGCATCCTATTCTCCCCTTAAGATATAACATTAAGTGCCAGTTCAAGATAGAACTCTCCCCCGTTGTGTTGTCATCCTCTGGCAAGACAAAAGAACAACAACAAAGAGCAACCTTTACCAGAGAAAGGTTGAAAACCGGTTTTAACTATTGCAATGCAAAAGTTGAAACCCCGAAACACATATGCTTTTATTCTAAATCAAAACGATTTAACATATTGTGACTTTTTCACATATTGTTTCAAACAGAACCCCTCATGATCCTTTGATAATGCCTACAACATGGGCTAGAACTCAATCCCGTTAAATCAAAAAGTCACCCAAACCATAAGGGTTCACACAATATGAGATCGAATATTAAGGTCATGAAAACCGAAATCAAACATCCCATAAACATACATAGCAATAATATAAAGCATTCAAGAACAGGCTATGTAATCGAAAACTATCAAAAGAAAAATTATAAAATAATAATTTTATTCATAAATAAGATAGTTTTATTCATAATAGAACTTATACAATTTATTGAAAGAAATCAAAAACTGATGTCTATTTTTTTTAACAGATTTTTCAAAGATCATCTTCAATTTCCTCAAACTTTTCAAGATCTTCATCAACAGCATCACGACTGATATCTCGGATTATGCACACAGTACCTTGATTATGTTCACAGGCTAAAGCATTATCCTTCCGATTAATATTCCGAGCATACTCCCTGTTACCGATTCCAAGTTTAATCAGCTTTCTTTGGTTACGGATAACAGTTCTTAGTAGTGCTGCCTGTCTATGATGAGTTTCAATGGTACTGAGGAGGACTTGTCGTAGATTGATAATATCAATCTTAGCGTCCAAACTGTTTTGGACAAGGAGATGAGTCACATCTTCCTTTTTATTTTTTATATCTTCACAACCAGATTTCTTGAAGGTATCATCAAAATGAACAGTTTCTTTAGAAGTCATTCCACTCAAGGCTTTCAGAAGTTTTGCTTGAGATCTGGTTTGAGGATTCATCCTATTACCATAGGTTCTCAAATAATATGAGTTCATATATTCGAAAAACATTTAACACATTCCAAACATAGGAGTCAGCCTTAAATAAATATTTCTGACCAGAATTGAAAAGATTTTCGCATCTAATGTGTTAGACAATCACAAAGATTCTTTAGAAAGAATCAACTTTTTAGATCACGTATCTAAAACTTCTTTAGATAGAGAAACTTATCATGTTTACACAAGTTGTTTGTAAGACAGCTTTTCTACACAAGGAGACAGATTTAACATCTTCAGGTAGATTGTGTAAACTCTCTATGTTGAATAAGAGATTATTGACAGGATACAGATAGCCCAGATATGTGTGCTTCTTTATATCAGAAGATTGGGCCTTATAATGATGCACATTCCAACACAATTAAGCGTTGGGGTGAAGATCTTCCTCACTAAATACCTTTTGAGGAATTTTTTCCTCCTTATTTTTGGGGACATTATTATGATCCCTTGTGTGGGTTTTGAATCCATCCTCTTCATTAGAAATATTGTGAGATGCTATATCCTTGATTACATCTTGTGCCCAGGATGGTATGTTCCTTGAACTTGAACCCGTGTGGTCTAGATCTGCCATCCGACAGATTGCTGATGCCTTTTGTTCAAGACATTCCATATGTCCTCTTAAGGTATCCATTCCTTGTTGGAAATGTTTTTCTAAACACTTGTCTAGATATACCTTTCGACATGTCTCTGTAAAAAGATCTTCAATAAGGATCTTATTCCTTATTTGTGAATGCTCCAGCGATTGTGTAAGAATTTCACACTCTGTAGTATGTTGATGAACTTTATTGCATGGAGCCAATTTTTGTTCCACATAATCTACCAGATTATTTTGAAGACTGAGTGTTTCTCGTTTTCCTTCACAAATTCTTACATGGGTATATTAATTATATACCCCTAGTTTTGACACCCAATAAATGTACCCCTATCATTTAAAAACCTTATCCATTTAAAATTAGATTACTTTAATACCCTCACTCATATAATATTTTTCTTTATATCAAAATACCACAAATTTCTTTCTGTACCACTTTATGGCCGCCACCACCACCGTTCCACCACCATTAGCACTATCATATATCCACCACCACCACCAACATTCAACTACCATTCCACCACCACCACTCAATAAACATCACCTACTAACCTTCACCACCACTCCACCACCGGAACACTACCACCACCACCGGAATACCACTGTCGCCACCACCGTCGTCGCCACCACCGTCGCCGCCGGTTGTGTCAACAACCAAAGTTGATCCCTGAAAAAAAAAATAACAAAAAATAAGAAAGAAAAACATGGTATCAACAACCGAAGTTGATCCCCAAAATATGGTATCAACAACCAAAGTTGATTCCCAAAATAAAAATCAGAAAATAATAAAAAAGTAAGTTGATCCCCAAAATATGGTATCAACAACCAAAGTTGTTTCCCAAAATAAAAAAATAAAAAAATAAAAAATAAAAAAGTATTATAGTGTCAACAACCGAAGTTGATTCCAAAAAAGAAAATCAGAAATAAATAAATAATAATAATATGGTGTCAGCAACCGAAGTTGATCCCAATAGAAAAAAATCCAAAAATAAGAAGAAAAAAAATATGATATCAACAACCGAAGTTTACCCCAAAATATGGTGTCAACAACCAAAGTTGATCCCTATATAGAGATTCTCCCTCTTGTTCAGTAGCTACAAATTCTATTGTTGTATGAATCGTTAGTACCTTAATTGGGGCCTCCTAAAACAAGACAAAACATGATTTGTAAATGCATCTACCTGCAAGATCAGGATGTAATCGAATAAGTTTTAACCAATCCATTAAACCATATCCTTTCTCAAACACCATGAACTGAAATTCTTAAATAATTTCATGAAGACCAGCATCACCAATTTACCTTCTTTTTCTGGGAAATTTCCGAGAGCATGGTTAAACAGCAGCTTTTGCAGAATCCTACCATTGATCAATTTATATGAATTATTAAAAATATTAATTCATACTACTAGAAAAGCAAACAAATTATTAATAAGTTTAACTCATATTGCTACAGTGGTCAATTTAAAACATAAGTGAAAGACGTCTTACTAGTCATAGACTCATAAACACCTCCTCCTAGTCCTTAATTGGTTCTTTCACTTGTTTTGGCACTTGATCCTTGACAGATGACATACCAACAACACAACAGTAAATGATAATGAACCAACCTTCTTCTGAAAAATCTTAGATGAAGTAGCAGCATCAATATTACTCGAAATGCTTGCCTAATCTTATTTTAATGTGATACATGAAACTAATTTCATGGTGAATTGTAACAGACTACAAGAAGAAGATGGCTAAAATTAGAAAAAAAAATATCTGACATGGAATGATAAATATAAAAATACAAATTACCACCACCTCCAAGTGCATCATTCCACCACTCCACCAACTCCACCACCATTGCCACCATCAAAATAACAATGCATAATTAGTTTCTTAGGAATTAATATGAGAATGAAAAAACAATTCCTCCATCAGTTTCTTAGGAATCAATATTAGTTTCAACCAGCAGCATCACCTCCATCCCCTTCACCACTGCCAATTACTATTGCACCACCAACACCCCCTCCAACTCCAATACTATAAGATCTTGGTTTTTAGTATACATTAACACTTTCTTCCTCCACTAACAAACTCCAAACCCGGCTGCAATATTTACCAATCAAAAGTATTAGTACCTCCAACTCAGAAAAGTGGAAATCAAAGTTCAAAAATATCTCTATATAATTTGAAATCCGAGCTACCAATTTAGACCTAAATTTGTAGATCGAATCTAAAAAGGGAGAATTCTCACACATA
>JAJJMB010014053.1:2569208-2614281 GCA_023531105.1 Papaver atlanticum
AATAAAACAATAATTATGCAACTCAACATTCAAATTGATTCTAATAGTATTGCCTAGACATGTAGATTTTCAAAAGAATAGATGTTAATCCAAGCATAGAATATCAAAACCCTAAAGCAAGCATATTCTATCAAGAGAAAATACACCTAACTAATCAAAATCATATAATCAATTTTTAGTTCAATGCAAAAATCATAATAGAGTTGTTATAATTAATTAAAAGTAGAAATGTATCACTTTTACCGAAACAACGGCTTCCTCCATTGCCCCAAGGATTGGGTTTAGCTCATCATGATGGAAACACGCTCAAAATTCGATTTCATTGCTCAAAGTGTTTACAAATGATGAAAATGGGAGAAAATTATTAAAACCGCGTTTGTAACAATTATATCTGTTACAAACGAACTGTTACAGAGACGATAGAATTTTAGTGTCACTGTAGCATGAACGACTGTCTCCAGGCGTCTTAAGTTCTTCGTGTTCTTCGCATCAGCAGCAGAAATGTGTTCTCTGCAACTCGATCAATCTCCTCTGTTGTTGCTCTAAACTCTCCCAAACTCTCCATTACCTCTCTATGCTATCCCAACATCGTATTTATACTCAGAAGGGCCAAGAATAACTTCTCATTACTCCCGAAAATCTCTTCATCAAACGGAAGTAAATAAAAACAAACTCGGGATATATTTTCTTTCCTTCTCATGCGTTCAATTGCTTCAGACACACTCCAATATATTCTGTTACACGTCCAAAAGTGAGTCAACACGCTAAAGACACGCTCAATCTTTCCAAAACAATTCCAACAGAATCCCGTGTGTTTCTCCAATTCTGTTTCACTTCATTCCCACGCATACAGCCCAAGTTTTTCGATTTTAACACACACACCAATCCTGTTTAGTCAAAACAGGATATTCCCAACTAACTCCATCGATTGAATCTCCTTCAAACTCGCAAAAAAATTTACTGCAAATTCTCGGGTTTTCAAAAATACTTTCCCGCCAAAAATAATTCAAACGGAGAAGAAAATGGTTGCCCCTTAACCAAAACGTGGGTGCCTTTAACAGATGAGGTGCCCTGGGTGTGAATAGCAGGTGGGTGCCCCTTAGCAATTGAGGCGCCCCTTATCCAAAGTAGGAGTCCGTTTAGCAGTTGTCCTCCGGGGGTTCCTTTATCAACTTTTCGAGCCGAATTTTCCAAAAATGTTTATTTCCCAAAAATACCTACAAACACATAAAACACCATAATAAGTACAAAATCGAGTACCAACAAAATAGAAAACTGAGGACAACTTAGATACAAAAATGTGTCTATCAGAAATCTCTCGATCTCCTGAATCATCGACTTGAACTTGGAAATCCCTCTTAAAACAGAGAAGAAGTGGATTTCAACTGATTTCCGATTAAAATTTCTTTCTCGATTTTAATGACGAATATTTTTCCAGTTCAAAGAAGAATTTTTCAGATAATAACAAGAAAAGAATACGACATGGAAACGATGTTGATGGTGGTGGTGAAGGTGAAATGGATGAGAGAAGAAAGGGCGTCAATTTTCAGATCTTAAATTGAATAAGAAATAAACAGATTTTTCTTTAGAACGAAAGGAGAGGGATATTTACGGTATTATGAAAAAAATTAATTTCCTTCCGGAAGATGGAGGGTATATATATAGTGGTCAAGGGTAATTTTGAAACCCATGAAAAAGAGAGACAATTATATAATTACCACTTCTTACATTCAATTGAACAATAAGTTTTAGGACATCATCTAGACTGTCAATGGTTTTTCCCTTTTCTGAAAAGTTTTCAACATGTTTGAAAAATCTTTCTAACACTTTACGAAATTCAGATTTTGGGCAGGCTAGTGAATTTAATCTCTTTTCACAATTGCAAACATACGATTTTTCACTAGAGATTGGAGTTTATGATCAGGAACCTGATTCGCAATCAAGTCATTAGTCATAGACTTTTTCTTTGATTTTCGAAAAGACTTACGAGACCAATTTCCATTGACCTTCTTTTAGATCTTATTCTCATTATCTTGACATACGTTAACTGAGTTCTTCATAAGTTTAGCTTTTCTTTTCTTATTTTGACTTTTATCTTATAGGTTGGATCGCACCAAACACAGATTGTTAGACCTTTTCGTGATTGCCTGCTATGATACCAATTGAAAAGACGAGGGTACCCAAATATACCTCAATCTAAAACTTTCCAACTATAAGTTCTTTCTCCGAAAGTGTTTGTCTATGGACTGAGTCGAGACAATACAACTAATCGGTTCACACTTCGTGTGATCGTCTATGGATACGAGATCGAGACAATACGACAAAAAGATAACTTGTTTGATTGACTATGGATACAAGATCGAGACAATACAACAACGAAGTATGTTTACTTGATAATAGGTTCGGACTTAACCAAACACTATAGGATTGCTATCAAGTAAATAGGAATTCACGTTTATGTATTTTACTTCTAATTATAATAAAACAATTATAATTGTGTAAATAGAAAAGTAAAAGACAAAACAAGATTTTGTTAACGAGGAAACCGCAAATGCAGAAAAACCCCGGGACCTAGTCCAGAATTGAATACTCTCAGAATTAAGCTGCTATACAAAATCAAACCAACTTCGTATAGTTGAGACCAAGAAACTAAACATATAGTTCACCTAGTTCTCTCAGTATCCCTACGCCTCCAACTTACAATAAGTCACGCACTTGGAATAATTCCTTTGGTTCGTATTCCAAAAAGTAAAGGAACAACAAATCTTTTCGGTAACAACTCTTTTCAAACAACGTGATATGAGTTTGACAAAAGGCTCTTCCGTTTATCCCAATAAACTCCTTTGTCAGGTTCTTACATCTATCCAATAACAACTACCAAAGTAATTGTTTAGATTTTCGCAATCAATACTTTGAATCACAAAGAATTGCATTGATTCCGATCTACTCAACTAATCAATCCAATCTATCACAAAGATAAACCGATTATAGTTGGATCCCTTTCCATCCGAAACAAGTTTTGTGCACACCAAAGATTATGAACCCAAATCAGAAATCTTCTTTGTCTTCAAATCTTCTTAGATCTTCAATAAACACCTGCACACAAACAACTTGAATCTCTTGTGATCAATCACACACAGAACGGAGTCTGTTAACAATGGATTATCACAAGACGTCTTTAGATCTACAAACAGTCTAAAGATCTCCCGTCGAAACTTCGATCTAGTTTGAGTGAATCTTATATCAGAAGAGAAGATTCTCAAGCATAAACAAACTAGGTGCAATCAAAGTTCAACAACCATTAGTCAATCAAATCAATCGAAAACTAATAATAAACTGCAATTATCTAGTTTCCCATCAACGGTACTAATAGAGCTTCTAAATCCCAAAGAAGTCTTTAAACCGAGCGTCCGTAAGAGATTTCACCTAATTAGGTTACTTTCCTCTCCGAATAGGCGGCTCCACCAGTAACAACACAACTAGGTAGTTTTGCTGGCTCTGAGGATTAGTTTGCTAAAATTGTAAACTTCAGTATTTATAAACAAGGAAGTTTGGACACCAAGGAATTTCCAAAACCGAAAATATTCTCAAGATATGCAATATATTTCCAAATTCGGTTTTTATAATTCCTGGAAATGCTCTGTCCAAATATTGACCGAAATCTTAGTAGAAAATCTCCAACTAGTAAATGCACATTACTAATTTTTATTTTCTAAAGATATGCATTTTAATTGCTGGAAATTAAAAGCATATAAAACTAAAAACCTTAATTAAAAGATTCTCAATTTATTTCGATCCGGGATTCTTCTTTAGCTATTAAGGAATATCTTTGAACAATAAAAGATAAGAGTTACTGCACATGTTCAAAGTATGTCGACATCTTTACTTTGTAAATCCTTTTTCATATTTACAATATTGGAACCGATTGCCACACTTCCAAACAAGTTTAGAATTGGTTCATCTGACTTCCAAGAACTATGTGATTGATTATCCTATCAAATCACCATTAATGGGTTTCACGGTTCTACCTCAACATAAAGTTTCGGTTCTACCTCCAAGTGGAAACTAGGATCGGTTACACTAGTTACCATAAAATGGCTAACTAAGTACTAGGATCGGTTACCACTTCTTATGGTAAAACTTGTGATCGGTTGACCAAGTTATAGGATCGATTACACCAACTTACTAAAACTTGTTACACCTTTAACAAGGATCGATTACACACTCTCTTGTGATCGCTCACACCTCTTACTAGGATCGGTTACCCAATGTCTAGTATTTAGTCGCACCAATTTCAAGATATCGATCTTACCATCTCAGGTGATTACTTAAGATCTGTTTCACTAATAAAAGTCATACCAACACAAAAGTCATGCCTTTTGAATAGTTTTACCAAGATACATAAACAAGTTATGAACGGTTATACTAAACACACATATTGGCAATTCAAAAGATTTGCAATAAATAACAATACCAATAAGCCTAGCGATTTCCCTTTCGATTCACAAAATGAGTTTATGAATTTACTTCCTTTAAACGAATGTAAAACATTGTTTACTAGGAAAAAATATTCACCCATACCCATACATAATCACAATAGTATTCATACGATTATGTCGATGTCTAATATACGAAGTTCAAAAGATAAACGTTATACTTCGTATTGTAATTCCTTAATACTATGTCTAACTAGAGTATAATCATTCATAGCTTCGCAGTTATGTTTCAATATGCACGACTTGAAAGATACATTAGGAATGAAACAGTTCAAGTCAAATATTACTAACCTAAAGTGGAAGGATGATGTCGTCATTGTAGTTCTTTACTTCTTCACATTCTTCAAGTCTTCACGTAATACTTGTAAGTCTCTATTAATTTTTGTTCATATAAATTTAATCGAGTTACTAGTGGTTAAATCGTCTCTTGACTGGTCAAATTGGGTTGACGAGCTTGAGGTTATAGTACAAGTTCGAAATCAAACCTTAAACTAAAGGGATCAACCCAAGTGTTTGGATTAACGTACAGTGTATTTACTTTTAATTATAACTAAAATGATAATCATAATTGCAGAAAGTAAAAACACGACAAGATTTTGTTAACGAGTAAACAACAAATGCAGAAAAATCCCTGGACCTAGTCCAGTTTTGAATACTCTCAGAATTAAGCCATTATACAAAGAACACTACCAATTTCGTATAGTTGAGACTAAGTAATCTACCCCATTTACCTAGTTTCCTCGGTATCCTTGCGCCTACAACCAATCTGGCCAACGCAAGCGAATCCTAAGATACATTTCACTATATTAAGTTGCTTCAGCCGCTGTGAAGACTTCAAGTACTCAACTCCTTTGGATAGTCTTGCAAATAGTAAAGGACTAATCTGTTTGGTAACCGCTCTTCAATCTTAAGAAGTTAATCAGAGGTTTTGTTGAGTACGACAAAGGCTCTTCCATTTAAACTAAAATAACTCCCTTTTCCGGTTTAGATCAATCAAGATCTGAATTACCGAAATAATCATATCTATATTTACAAGCTATTAGATTCAGATACTGAAGAATACCACAAAATGATAGCTTGTCAATCTACTACGACTAGTTAATCAATCATCTATCAAAGATAAACGAGATCTAGTCGCATTCAGCAAATCAAGTTTGTGCACGAAGAAAATCACAAAGATACGAAACTAATAAGAAATCTTCTTGTCTTCAAATCCTCAATTTATTCTTTTGTACCTGCAAAACCAAACTTGATTCCAACTTATGATAAATCAGTCACAAAACGGAGTCTGTTAACAATGGATGATCATAAGTCAATGTCATATCTAAATACAGATATGAACTACCGCCAGTTTCTTGATCTAGTTTGAGTGACCTTATGTCAGATTCCAGCCGGATCAAGTTTGTGCGAACAAAATCACAAAGATACGAAACCAATAAGAATTCTTCTTGACTTCAAATCTTCAATGTCTTCTTCTGTACCTGCACAACCAAACTTGATTCCAACTTATGATCCATCATGTATAAAACAGAGTCTGTTAAAATGGATAATCACAAGTCAACGTCATACCTAAAGATAGATCTGAACTACCGCTAATCTCTTGATCTTGTTTGAGTGAACTTATGTCAGAAGAGAAGGCTCTCAAGAATAATCAAACTAGGTGCAGTCAAGAGTTAACAACCGTTAGTCAATCAAATCAATAATCGAAAACTAAAATAACAATAGAATTCTAGTTTCCCACCAATGGTACTAGTATACGCTTCTTGATCACAAAGAAGTCTTTAAACTAGTGGACGCAAGAGATTTCGCCTAATTAGGTTACTCTCATCAACATGATAATATTACAAGTAACACTATTAGTCGGCTACACTAATGAATAAAAAATGATGTACATGCCTCGAGATAGTTTGTAAGAAGTGAAAATGCAGGGGTCTAACAACCACACCCATTATTTCGCTAGGCAATCTGTATGGACAACTCCAATACAATTCCAAGAGAGTCAACTAGACAGTCAGACTCAATCACAGAAAAGTATCCAAGATTCATATCTCTATTTCCCAAATCAATATGCAATCGAACATATAGGAATCTGTGAGCCTAATTGATTATGAGAAATAACTTGGATGGTACCAAAGACCAATATCCAAGTGTCAATCAATTTCAATCAACAACCAAAGGTTGGATTTACTAATTGATTGAACTACACGCAACATGTGATATTTCAATTATATAAACAAATATAATGCGGAAAAGAAATAACACAGACACCAGAAATTTTGTTAACGAGGAAACCGCAACTGTAGAAAAATCCCGGGACCTAGTCCATATTGAACACCACACTGTATTAAACCGCTACAGACACTAGCCTACTACAAGATTAACTTCGGACTGGAATGTAGTTGAGCCCTAAGAAATCTCACACTGATCAAGGTACAGTCGCGTTCCTTACGCCTCTGAATCCCAACAAGACTCTACGCACTTGATTCCCTTAGCTGATCTCATCCATAACTAAGAGTTGCTACGACCCAAAGTCGAAGACTTATAAACTAATCTGTCTCCTATAGAAAAGTCTATTAAGATAGATAAATCTGTTAGAGCACTGCTCGGTCAAACTCGCAAGCGTTGCTATCTCAAGCTTGTTGTCAAGTTTAGTTGTCAAAACTATAAGTATTGATTTCTAGTCTACTTATAGCTAAGTCTCGGATTAGCATAGAAAGTGTAGTTGAGCTTTAGACCTCACGGCGTTCATCGATTGAAGACGAAGAACTACTAAGGGGAGCTTGTGGAACTTCATCAACAAAAGGTATGTGGATACTTGAACTCATCTATCACTCAAAAGTCTATCTACTCTATGTCCTATTTGAGACAAAATTTGTATAGTTAAGTAGACTTCGATAATACACATTTGATATTTCGAGCTGAGTTTAACTCGCTTACATATTTCTAGAAATATGTGTTGGTAAGCTTTCGCTTTAACCAAGTTCATCTTATATTCTTGACGAAAGTCAAAAGATGATCATGTGAAAATCGCCTTGTAACATCTTACATGATTTGTGTGAGACAGTCATTTGATGTAGACTCGGAATGTTTCGTATTGATCATTCGATTACTTGATAATTGCTTCGAAGCTAATAGTTTGTGTGAGACAGCTATTGTCGTCTTCTAAGAATGTTTCAATGATTGAAATGAGAGTATAGAATAAATAACCATGATTGGATATTATAGCGCCCCAAAAGCTACCTGCTGACTAATCCAAGAGATTAACTATAAAATGAGGCACTAAGGATCTAAAACATCTAATTAAACACTAAGAAAGAAGTTCTTAAACAAAGATTAACCCAAAACTAAACCCTCTCTGAAATAAATACAAGAACTCCTCTCAGATGATGCATATTCAATAGTGAGTTGATTTACAAATAGAATATAAACACAAAATAAACATAGCGGAAGCTAACCAACTCCTCAACGCTTTCGCTGCGCAACTCTGATCTGTCTCTGAAACTGAAAGTGGGAATTGGGTGAGCACATCATCCCTAAAAGGGGTGCCTAGTAGAAATAATAACTAACTTTCAAGTAATCACTAGAATGATTTAAAGACAATGTAGGTTTTGTTGGAAACCGATAAAACACGGAAAAACAGATAAATCATAAATAAAAGTACTGAGAATAATAGTTTTACTGAAAATATAAAGGTCTACCAACCAATCATTCGGCAAACATTCACAACAAAAATAATAGTTGAGCGACGTCTTCCTTCGGAGTAGCAAGGCATGACTCACGCGGATTCTTCAATCACTTCAATTCAACAACACTGCTAACATTTCAGAAGATACAACCTTAACAACATATCAATCTTGCACACCCTCTTAACCTTTAACAATCAACTTGAATCTCCACCATTGTTGTAACTGTGACAACAACAACAACAACAACTTTCTCTTTTGTTCTTCATCTATACCTGAACTTCATTAACAACAGTCACACTAATACACAACCATCCCCATTCATTCGATTTACAGCTTCAATTATATGTTTAACTCCCCTTCATCATACTTCTATCTTCATAACCCCTGTATCCCAACATAATCTAAGTTACAAACACTACTCTATCTTCTCTACTTAAAACTCCCATCTTCATCCTTGTCTTGTCACAAACCCTAACTTTGATTTACCAACAGCAACCCCAAAACATCTCAGGCCTCACTAAACTCCTATTTCCTTCATCTTTGTGATTAAATATCATAATTATCCAAACCCATATGCAATCCTAAACATACATCTACCTGTCACTATCACCATCATCATCTTAACACGAGAATCAAATCCAATTTCTTCATCAACTTTAATTCCACCTCTGGTTCAGAACTTCAAACCCTAACTTCTCAGTTTACATCAAGACCACTTCAAATTATCAATTGAACAAAATCCTTACTTCAATCAATTAAACCCATCTCCAATCTCTTCTTAATCATCACCTAATTCGAATCTCAAATCAACTCAGGAAACCCTAATTTTCAATTCATCTAAAGAAACATAAATTAAATCTAGTACATATAATTATACTTTAATCAAAGCAAACCCATCATAAATAACTCGATTAATCAACCAAATCAAACAACAAACCCTTGAATTAATAAAACCCTAATTTTACCTTTTCTCCGTTGTTTCTTCCTGTGATCGAACAACTTCATCACCATCACCTTCTCCATAAATATAACAAAATACTAAGCTTATAAATCACTCACAAAAATTTAAGCTCACTTCGTCGACTTGAAATCGATAGAAAGAAAGAAAGAAGAAAGAACATAAGAAGAAGAGGAAAGAAGAACGAAGAGAGAAGAAAGAAAAGAGAAATGAATTTCTCTTCGACACGTTTGAATGATAAGGCCAAAGATAAATTGATAAAGACACCAATCCAAATGATATGGGCAGTCAGGTCGGTCTAAAGAAAAAAGACAATTTTACCCTTGCACTAATCCAATGATATCTTCTTCGTCCGGTATCCGAATGACACGTTCGAGCAGTCCATTTCACTTAACTTTTCGAGACCTATCTAGTAACACTAGTTTTTTTCTAGATCGTTGTTAGATTAATTTATATTAATTATCGTTCGTCTCTAATTAATCGAGTCATTAACGTCTTAGTCATCTCTTTACTGGTCTAATAGCGTTGACGAGCTTGAGGGTCCTTACAGAAATAGCACAGTATGCGTACTTGTATGCTAACTGTTTCAAGATATTAAAAGTATGGGAACCATAGTATGCATACCCGTATGCGTACTGGTTGGTTTATTAAAGTCCGGGAACTCAGTATGCATACAGGTATGCGTACTGGCGTGAGTTTCAAGTTCCGGGCTTTAACTTAGTTTGGATGGTATGCGTATCCATTTGCATACTGGGGAACCCAAACTTGGTCCGGCCACTTAGGTATGCATACCCTTCGCATACTTGAATAGGTTATGTTCTAAAATCGGTTTGTTCATGAACTAATACATTTATATAATAAGGAATGCAATCTTTTGCAAATCGTGGCTATAATTTTCATGAATTGATTCGAGTGAATCAAAATCGATTTTTATTCAATTGTGTCTTGTATACTTCTATGAGAATATAAACAATTGAACAACTCTAGAAATAGTTTCATTTGAGTCATTTGAACTAGTTATGGTTAAGATGAATAAGGTTGATATGCAAGTGTTCATATGGATAACTTCGGTTAACTACTATTGAGCTAACAAGGTGTACACGTTTAGGTACAGTTACTCATATCTAAATGAAGTTACTTTTCATTTTTGTGTAACAAGCTAAGTTCGATCTAACGGTTGAAAGATATTAGCTTGAGTCTAATCAGGTTTTCATCTAACGGTGAATATTGAATGCTTTGTTACCAAGGTAACATTGATTGCAAACCCTGATTTGAAGACTATATAAGGGAGAACTCTAGCAAATGGGAAACCTAATCCCCACACATCCTGTGTGATACTAGTTGCGACTAGATTCGATTCCCCTTTAACCTTAGGTTTTTCCAAAACCCTGTAGGTTAACGACTTAAAGACTTCACTGGGATTGTGAATCCAGACCCAACTATTTCTCTGTAGTTGCATGTTATGATTTTGTTGTTTTCTATCGTGATTGAGTACTATCTTCTCTAAGATTTGCTCGAGATTTAATCTCCGATAGGAAAGATAAAAAGTAGTTAAAAACATCTTCGTCTCACCGTTTGTGATTCCACAATATCTTGTTTTGCTACCATACGATTAAGATTATTGTGAGGTGATTGATATTACTTGGCTGTTCTTCGAGAATATAAGTCCGGTGTATCAATTGGTTCTTGTTCACCTTGATTTATCAAAAGACGGAACAAAAACTCTTAGGTATTTCTATGGGAGAAAGATTTATCTATTCGATAGACTTTTCTGTGTGAGACAGATTAGTTTATCAAGTCTTCGACTTTGAGTCGTAGCAACTCTTAGTTGTGAGTGAGATCAACTAAGGGAATCAAGTGCGTAGAGTCCTGTTGGGATTTATAGGCGTAAAGAACGTGACTGTACCTTGATCAGTGTGAGATTGGTTACGGCTCAACTACATTCCAGTCCGAAGTTAACTTGTAGTAGGCTAGTGTCTGTAGCGGCTTAATACAGTGTGGTGTTCAAATCTGGACTAGGTCCCGGGGTTTATCTGCATTTGCAGTTTCCTCGTTAACAAAATTTCTGGTGTTTATGTTATTTCTTTTCTGCATTATATTTGTTTGTATAATTGAAATATCACAGTTTGTGAGTAAGTGCAATCAGTTTGTGAATCCGACCTTTGGGTTGTTGATTAAATTGATTGACACTTGGATATTGGTTTTTGATACCATCCAAGTTATTTCTTATATTCAATCGGGCTCGCAAATTCCTATTTATTTGATTGCAGATTGAATTGAGAAATTGAGATATAACTCTTGGATATACTTTTCTTAAGATTGAGTCTGAATGTCTAGTTGATTCTCTTGAAAGTACATTGAAGTTAGTCCATACAGATTGCTAAGAGAAATATTGGGTGTGGTTATTAGACCCCCGCTTTTTCAATTGGTATCAGAGTAGGCAAACACGTTTAAGACCTTACAAGTCTGTGTTTGTAGCGATCTGACTCTATGGACAGAAGTGCTATCTCTATAAACGTACCACCAGTCTTCGGTGGCTCGAATTACTCTTGGTAGAAAATGATTATGCGTTATTTTCTTCAAGCTCGTGATTTTCATACATGGGTACGTGCTGTTAATGGCTATGATCCTCCGGTTGTTGCATAAGGCGATGTAACTGTTCCAAAGGATATTGGTAGATATGAACCTGACGAGATTCTTGCTACTAAGCAAAATTATGACGGGTTAAATGCTATCATACATGCCATTACCCCAAATGTTAAGCACCATGTGACTACGTGCACTAAGTATAAATAAGACCGGGATATCTTAGAAACTGTATTCGAAGGGAATACCTCTGAAAAGGAAGCTAGGCTTCAAAACCTAAATTCTGATTGGGAAAACCTTCGTATGGCTGATGAAGATTCATTTGATGAGTTTAATCACAAAGTGTCTGAAATTATTAATGCATCTTTTGCGTTGGGTAAGACTATTTCTGAAAAGGATATTGTGATGAAAATTCTATGATCGTTGCCATCCAAATACGATTCTAAGAAACATGCCATCGTCGAAGGAAATAACCTTAATACGTTATCCAGAAATATTCTGGTTGGGAAGTTAAAGATCTTTGATCTGAGCATTCATCCAAATCTGAAAAGGATATTGCTTTCAAAGCACAAAAGAACACAAAATTACTTGACAAAAGTAAATGTGTTGGTGACTCTGTGGATGATCCTTGTGAGTCTGATTCATCAGATGATCTTGATAACTCAGTTTCTATGATCACAAGACAGTTTAGAGATCTTCTTTTTAGGAGAAGTAAACGATTTATCAGAGATAAGCCTAGATCATCAGTTAAACCTCATGATTGTGTTCCTCCTAAAAACAGGGATAAAGTCCATACTGATGATGAGGATATGCCTCAGTGCTTCAAGTGTAAAGGTTTTGGTCATTTTTCCTATGAGTGTCCAAATCGTAGAAAATACACTGGGAACAAAGGTCTTGCTGCAACTCTTGATGAAATGTCTGATCACTATGATTCAAATGATGAAAAATCAAGTGTTGCACTCCTTGCTGAAAATATTGATTTTGATAATTGTAGCAATACTCACATCAATCTTGGTATGTTTCCTGGAGAAACTTCTTCAACTATTTTGGAGGATAAAATGGATTTTTCTCTATCCACTGGAAATCCTTTTTCTAGTGTTTCAGGTACCACAATTTGTCTAGCAGTTTGCTCCGATATGGTGTATGGATCATCCTCCACTTTGACATGTTCTTACTATATTATTAAAGGTCATTGACTCTTACCTGTTTCAAGTACAAGCACAAAGTAAGATATGTCAACAAACTTCAATGGAGAGCAAATCGATTAGCAAACAAGCTTAAACTTGTTCAGAAATCGTCTGAGGTATGTTTACTCAACTCTTCTCCAAAGAAGTTAATATCTAAAGAAAAAATTAGACCACTTCAGAAAAGAACACGGTTTAAATACTCGTGAAAGAGGATTTTAGGAGCTCTTTACAAAAGGTTCATGGTGGATAGATTATTGTTCACCCCAACACAACTTAGTTGTGTTGGTTGTGCATCTTGTCTCAAGTGCCTGATCCCAAAGAGACAAGAGTTATGCACTTACAGGTCTTAAGAAAAATAAAAAGTTTTTTGTTTCTTTTTGTTTTTGTTTCGGTTAATCTTTTCGTATCCTAGATTGGGATTGAAGAGAGGTCTCCATGTTGGTTCATTAAAAAGGGGTAATGTCGACAATTCTGCCTTCTTTAGGATTGTGAGTTGTGCGTACGTGAATCTGCTTACTTTGTATAAAGGTTCCGTAACCCTACATTCCATTTTCCTTCCCTGAAAAACTCTTTTTATCACAAGTTTGCTTGTAGAGGTTGTTTTGTGAATTTCTCTCATAAACCCATATTTGTATGGAGACTCCAAGCATTATGACTTCTGATGAAAAAAGAGGTTGATATGATTGTCAAGCCATTAATCATGAAGGAAAAAGATAAATCTCCGGTACCCTCTTCCTTGAAAAGAAAAAGGAGGAATGTGAGGAAACCAAGGGTTGTTCTATCAAATCTTCAGAAGTTTTCTGGTGTTCTTGAAGAGTTGAAGGAAACAAGAAAGGAGATATAGAAAATAAAGGATATTGTTTTTAGGACTCTTGAAATTCAGAAGGCCCTGGTTCGGCATCAGTGAAGAAGGTTTGTTGAAATTGACTCATATCTTCATGAACCTTATGTTCCTATGGCTATTGACGACAAGGAGTTCAGGGACGATAAAGAATTTCTCAAAGGTCTTAATGTCTAGGAAACTTCTTATGATAATTTATTCTTGTGTTTTAAGAAGGATAACTAGGGTTTGTAATAGCAATTATTGTGAGTACACATAGCTATTGCCAACGATTTTCATCTTGCAATGTTTTTAGATTTATTTATTTAAATTCTAAAGTTTATTTGGAAGATGATTTTGCAGTATTAATCTTTATTGGTTTTATATATTGCAAAAATTGTTATGTGATATGTGTGTTTGAGTCCGTGAACTATGATTGTCCCATATATGTAAAAAGTTAAGCCTATTATATCATTATGCAAATATTGATGGAAGATAAGATGTACTTTTGATTACAAAGATTAAGTCTATTATACTTCTTTATGCAAATATTGATGAAAAATAAAATGAATCTTTGAATATTCCGTAGTATTTATCTTTCCCTGATCCACTTCAATGTGAATGTACTGTGTGGCTCCGTAAGTTCTCTTATGTTGAGCATTTCCGATTAAATTAATCATGGGTTCTATTGTGGTTATTTTAATTGAGTTTTCTGGATACAAATTCATGTCTCATGTAATTTGTTAATGTCCAAAGAAATCCTTCTTTTCTTGTAAAAGTAAGGTCGCTCTTGTTGTTCTTTCGGGAATGACATTTTATGGGGGAGAGTTCTTAATTGAACTTGTGCTTAATTGCCAAATCTTTGTGGGGAGTGCGGCTGTGGAATATTGTAGGAGTTTTCTTGTATCTTTATAAACTGCTTGATGAATCTACTAAGTTTCGACTATGTGAAATCATTGAAACAAAGTTGATATGTTCTCTTTTAGTCATGAAGTATCTCTATGAGAATTTCATTATGATCCCACTAGTTTTCGTACTTTTGCCAATTTATATTGACAAAAAGGGGGAGAATTAATGTGTAGTTCCCACTACAAATACATATGGTTTACGGATCATTATGTAAGGGGGAGTGGTTTTCATGTGAGATGAAGTATTGACTAAGGGGGAGTGATACATATCACCATAGTATTGTTGTCAAAGTTGTGATACAATTAGACTTTGATGATGTGTAATAATACAATGACACTGTATAACAATGATTGAGATCTACTGTTTTCTCATTGTTATAGCTACGGCTCTTCAACAACTATGATGTTGAGTTGAACACATTCAGAATCACTAGAGTACTTGGAGGTGACGAAGATTTCGAGTAATGTCGAAGAACCAATGAAATCAAGCATTTGGATGAGAAGCTACAAAGTTTAATTATTTTGTAATCCATATGTATTGATAGTTTTGTCATTAAAATTGACATAGGGGGAGATTGTTAGAGCACTGCTCGGTCAAACTCGCAAGCGTTGCTACCTCAAGCTTGTTGTCAAGTTTAGTTTCCAAAACTATAAGTCTTGATTTCTAGTCTACTTATAGCTAAGTCTCGGATTAGGATAGAAAGTGTATGAAAAGACGAGGGTACCCAAATATAACTTAATCTAAAACTTGTCCACCTATAAGTCCTCTTACCGAAAGTGATTGTCTATGGACAGAGTCGAGAAAATACAACGAATCGGTATTCACACTTTATGTGATCGTCTATGGATACGAGATCGAGAAAATACAACAAACAAAGTGTGATTACTTGATAATAGGTTTGGACTTAACCAAACTCTATAGGATCACTATCAAGTAATACGGAGTTAACGTTTGTGTAATTTACTTTAAATTATAATAAAAACAATTATAATTGCGGAAAACAAAAGTAAATGACACAGCAAGATTTTGTTAACGAGGAAACCGCAAATGCAAAAAAACCCCGGGACCTAGTCCAGAATTGAATACTCTCATAATTAAGCCGTTATACAAAATCGCACCAACTTCGTATAGTTGAGACCAAGAAACTAAACCTATAGTTCAACTAGTTTCTTTAGTATCCCTGCACTTCCGACATTCAATAATTGCACGCACTGGAACAATTCCTTTGGTTCGTATTTCAAAAAGTAAAGGAACAACAAATCTGTTCGGTAACAAGTCTATTCAATCTCAGTGATATGAGTTAGACAAAGGCTCTTTTGTTTAATCCAATAAACTCCTTTGTTGGGTTTAGATCTATCTATTCAACAACTACCAAAGTAGCAGAGATTAGATTTTGCAATCAATAATAGGATCTACCAAGATACTAAATACTTATGCCGATCTACGTAACTAATCAATCAAATCTATCAAAGATAAATCGATTATAGTTGGATCCCAGCCGATCAATTTTTGTGCACACCAAAGATTATGAAACCAAATAAGAAATCTTCTTGGTCTTAAAATCTTCTTAAATCTTCAATAAACACCTGCACACCACAACTTGAATCTCTTGTGATCAATCACGTACAGAACGGAGTCTGTTAACAATGGATTATCATAAGATGTCTTTAGATCTAGAAACAGTTCTAATGATCCCGTCGACACTTCGATCTAGTTTGAGTGAATCTTATATCAGAAGAGAAGATTCTAAAGAATAAACAAACTAGGTGCAATCAAAGTTCAACAACCGTTAGTCAATCAAATCAAATCGAAAACTAATAATACTACAATTATCTAGTTTCCCACCAACGGTACTCGAAGAGCTTCTTGATCCCACAGAAGTCTTTAAACGAGCGGTCGTAAGAGATTTCGCCTAATTAGGGTACTTTCCTCTCCAAATAAACGACTCCACCAGTAACAACACCACAAGGTAGTTTTGCTGGCTCTTAGGATAGTTTGCTCGAAATGCAAACTTGGTTATTTATAGACCAAGGAAGTTTGGACACCAAGGAATTTCCAAAACCGAATATTCTCAAGATATGCAATATATTTCCAAATCGTTTTTCACAATTCCTAGAAATGCTCTGTCCAAAAATAACCGAAATCCTACTAGAAAATATCCAATTAGTAAATGCACATTACCAATTTTCATTTTCCAGAGATATTCATTTTAATTGATGGTAATTAAAAGCATATAAAATTAACAACCTTAATTAAAAGATTCTCAACTTATTTCGGTCCGAAATCTCCTTGAGTTATTAAGGAATATCTTTGAACAATAAAAGATAAGAGTTACTGAACATGTTCAAAGTATGTCGACATCTTATTTCTTAGTAAATCCTTTTTCATATTTACAATTTTGGAACCGATTATACCACACTTCCAAACAAGTTTAGAACTGGTTCATCTGATTTCCAAGAACTATGTGATTGATCAAATATCAATACACTAATCATGGGTTTACGGTTCTACCAAACAAAAGGATCGGTTCTACCTCAATATGGTTACTGGGACCGGTTACATCAGTTACCAGGATTGGTTACATCAATTACCAGGACCGGTTACCATATTCTCATGGTATTACTTGTGATCGGTCACACCAGTTACCAGGATCGGTTACACCAATTACCAGGACCGGTTACACCAATTACAAGGATCGATTACACACTCTTTTGTGATCGGTCACACCAATTACTAGGATCGGTTACACCAATTACTAGGATCGGTCACACCAATTACAAATATCGATCATACTATCTTAGGTAATTTCTTAGGATCGGTTACACTAATAAAAGTCATACCAATACATAAGTCAGGCATTGTGACTAGTTTTACCAAGATATATAACAAGTTATGATCGGTTCTACTAACTCACACATATTGGTAATCCAAAGATATGTAATGAATAACAATACCAATAAGCTTAGCAATTTCCCTTTCGATTCATAAAACAAGTTCATGAATGTACTTCCTTTAAACGAATGTAAACATTGTTTCCTAGGATGAAATCTTCACCCATACCCATACACATAATCACAATAGCATTCATACGATTATGTCGATGTCTTATATACGAAGTTCAAAAGATAAGCGTTATACTTCGTATGCTAATTCCTTAACACTATGTCTACTAGAGTATAATCATTCACATCTTCGCAGTTATGTTTTCAATATAGCACGACTTTAAAGATACGTTGGGAATGAAACAGTTTAAGTCAAAATATTACTAACCTCAAGAGGAAGGATGATGTCATCGATGTAGCTTGTTACTTCTTCACATTCTTCAAGTCTTCGAGTAATACTTGTATGTCTCATTATCCTAATATTTCTAGCCTAACCTATACGAAGTTGTCTCTAGTACATAATCAAGTGACTCTTTAATTGAGTTTTGATTCACTAAAATATGACAACCAAACTTGACATACCAACGCTTGGTGGGTTCAACCGAGCTATGCTCTAACAGTGTAGTTGAGCTTTAGACTTCACGGTGTTCATTGATTGAAGACGAAGAACTACTAAGGGGGTCTTGTGGAACTTCATCAACAAAAGGTATGTGGAGACTTGAACTCATCTATCACTCAAAAGTCTATCTACTCTATCTCCTATTTGAGACAAAAGTCGTATAGCTATATAGACTTCGATTATACACATTAAATATTTCGAGCTGAGTTTAATTCGTTTACATATTTATCGAAATATGTGTTGGTAAGCTTTCGCTTTAACCAAGTTCATCTAATATTCTTGACGAAAGTCGAAAGATGATCATGTGAAAATCTCCTTGTAACATCTTACATGATTTGTGTGAGACAGTCATTTGATGTAGACTCAGAATATTTCGTATTGATCATTCGATCACTTGAAAATTGCTTCGAAGCTAATAGTTTGTGTGAGACATCTATTGTCGTCTTCTAAGAATGTTTCAATTATTGAAATGGGAGTTTAGAACAAATAACCATGATTGGATATAACACAATATGGTAACTGTTGCAAGATATTCCAAGTCTGGGAACCATAGTATGCATACCCGTATGCGTACTGGTTGGTTTATGAAAGTCCGGGAACTCATTATGGATACCGGTATGCGTACTGGCGTGAGTTTCAAGTTCCGGGATTTAACTGAGTTTTGATGGTATGCGTACCCGTTCGCATACTGGCGAACCCAAACTTGGTCCAACCACCTAGGTATGCGTACCCGTTCGCATACTTGAGTAGGTTATGTTCTAAAATTGGTTTGTTCATGAACTAATACATTTATATAATAAGGAATGCAATCTTTTGCAAACCATGGATATAATGTTCATGAATTGATTCGAGTGAATCAAAATCGATTTTTCTTCAATTGTGTCTTGTATACTTCTATGAGAATATAAACAATTGAACAACTCTAGAACTAGTTTCATTTGAGTCATTTGAACTAGTTATGGTTAAGATGAATAAGGTTGATATGCAAGTGTTCATATGGATAACTTCGGTTAACTATTATTGAGCCAACAAGGTGTACACGTTTAGGTACGGTTACTCATATCTAAATGAAGTTACTTTTCATTTTTGTGTAACAAGCTAAGTTCGATCTAACGGTTGAAAGATATTAGCTCGAGTCTCATAAGGTTTTCATATAATGGTGAATATTGAATGCTTTGTTACCAAGGTAACATTGATTGCAAACCCTGATTTGAAGACTATATAAGGGAGAACTCTAGCAACTAAGAAACCTAATCCCCACATCTCTTGTGTGATACTAGTTGCGACTAGAGTCGATTCTCCTTTAACCTTAGGTTTTTCCAAAACCCTGTAGGTTAACAACTTAAAGACTTCATTGGGATTTGTGAAGCCAGACCCAACTATTTCTCTGTAGTTGCATGTTCTGATCTTGCTGTTTTCTATCGTGATTGAGTACTATCTTCTCTAAGATTTGCTCGAGATTTGATCTCCGATAAGAAAGATAAAAAGTAGTCAAAAACATCTTCGTCTCATCGTTTGTGATTCCACAATATCTTGTTTTGCTACCATACGATTAAGATTATTGCTAGGTGATTGATATTACTTGGCTGTTCTTCGGGAATATAAGTCCGGTGTATCAATTGGTTCCTGTTCACCTTGATTTATCAAAAGACGGAACAAAAACTCTTAGGTATTTCTGTGGGAGACAGATTTATCTATTCAATAGACTTTTCTGTGTGAGACAGATTGGTTTATCAAGTCTTCGACTTTGAGTCGTAGCAACTCTTAGTTGTGGGTGAGATCAGCTAAGGGAATCAAGTGCATAGAGTCCTGTTGGGATTCAGAGGCGTAAGGAACGCTACTGTACCTTGATTAGTGTGAGATTGGTTAGGGCTCAACTACATTCCAGTATGAAGTTAACTTGTAGTTGGCTAGTATCTTTAGAGTCTTAATACAGTGTGGTGTTCAAATCTGGACTAGGACCCGGGGTTTTTCTACATTTGCGGTTTCCTCGATAACAAAATTTCTGGTGTCTGTGTTATTTCTTTTCCGTATTATATTTTTTTATATAATTGAAATATCACAGGTTGTGCGTAAGTTCAATCAATTTGTGAATTTGACCTTTGGGTTGTTGATTAAATTGATTGACACTTGGATATTGGTTTTTGATACCGTCCAAGTTATTTCTTATATTTAATTGGGCTCGCAAATTCCTATTTGTTTGATTGCAGATTGAATTGAGAAATTGAGATATAACTCTTGGATATACTTTTCTTAATATTGAGTCTGATTGTCTAGTCGATTCTCTTGAAAGTATATTGAAGTCAGTCCACATAGATTGCTAAGCGAAATATTGGGTGTGGTTGTTAGACCCCCGCCTTTTCAAAATCTGTCTCCCACAGAAATACCTATTAAGTTTTGTTCCGTCTTATGATAAATCAAGGTACAATGGAACCAATTGATAATCCAGTCTTATATTCCCGAAGAACAGCCTAGAAATATCAATCACCTCACAATAACTTAACTATATGGTAGTAGAACAAGTTATTGTGGAATCACAAAGAATGATACGAAGAGCTTTGTGATTACTTTTTATATCTTACCTATCGGAGATAAATCTCAAGTTAATCTCAGAGAAGATAGTACTTAATATGATAGAACAAGTAAGATCAGAATACGCAACTACAGAGAAAATAGTTGGATCTGGCTTAAGAATCCCAATGAAGTCTTTAGGTCGTTAACCTACACGGTTTTGGAATAAACCCAAGGTTAAAGGAGAATCAACTCTAGTCGCGACTAGTATCACACATGAGGTGTGGGGATTAGGTTTCCCAGTTGCTAGAATTCTCCCTTATATAGTCTTCAAATCAGGATTTTCTTAGTTAGCTTAGAAACAAAGCATTCATTATTCACCGTTAGATGAAATCCTGATTTAAGATGCAAACTAAGTTTTGCTTAAAACCAAAGCAATATCTCTCCACCGTTAGATGGACTTAGCTTGTCACACGCAAATTAAATATACTTCATTTATATATTGGCAACCGTACCTAAACGTGTACATTTGTTGGTTCAACAATAGTTAACCAAAGTTGGCCATATGAACACTTTTGTCTAATCCACATTCATCTAACACATATAAATCAACTTATGGTGATCAAAGATAATCAAAGGATCTAATTGTGTTTTTCTTAGAGTTGTTCAATTATTCATTATCTTATAGTAAAATACATGAACGAATCGAAGCAAAATCGGATTAATTCGAAGGAATCAATTCATGAACATTTAAACCCATGGTTTGCAAAGATTGCATTCCTTATTCTATAAACGTATTTTGTTTATGAGTATGAAAACATACTTTGCCGATTTTAGAACTTGAACCACTCAAGTATGCGAATGGGTATGCATACTCAAGTTCCGGAAAGTTGGTCTTGACCAACAGTATGCGAACGGGTATGCATACTGTAGCTCCGGACCCAACTTCAGGTAAAACTATTTGCGGACGGGTACACATACTTGGTTCCTGGACTTCCACAGTTGAAACCGTATGCGAACGGGTACGCATACCTGGTTTCCGGACCTGAACCTTATCAACACAGTTTGTACCTAAGTACACATACTGTGATGGCTTTCCAGACAAAGGTTTTAACTCTAAACTCCCAATCCAATCATTGAAACATTCTTATAAGACGACAACGGATGTCTCACACATATCATTAGCTAATAAGCAATTCTCAAGTGATTGAATGATCAATACAAAACTTTCCAAGTCGACATCAAATGATTTTCTCACACAAATCATGTAAGATGTTTCAAGGTAATTTCCACATGATCATCTTTTGACATAAAGTCAAGAATGATGATGAATGTAGCTAAGATAGAAAGCTACAAACATATTTCGAGAAATAGATAAGCGAATTATACTCAGCTCGAAATATCAAATGTGTATGATATGAAAGACTATATCATATACGACTTGTCTCAATAGGAGATATGTAAGAATAGAATACACTTTCTGAGTGATAGAAAAGTTTTAGTCTCCATGTACCTTTTGTTGATGAAGTTCCTCCGAGTTCTTCAGTAGATCTTCGTCTTCAGTTATAAGCGTCGTGAAGTCTAAATCTCAACTACACAATCTATCCTAGTACGAAACACCTATTGGTAGACTAGAAATCAAAACTATAGTTTTTATCAACTAAACTTGACAAACAAGCTTGAGATAGCAACGCTTGCGAGTTCGATCGAGCAATGCTCTAACGATCTCCCCCTTTGTCAATTTTAGTGACAAAACTATCAATACATATGTATTACAAAATAAATAAGACTTTGTAGCTTCTCATCCATCATGTTTGATTTCCTTGGTTCTTCGACATTACTTGAATTCTTCGCCGCTCCAAGTAAACAATATATTCTTAATGTGTTTGAATCAGCACCATTTTTGTTGAAGATCCGTAGCTATAACAATAACCAACAAGATAGTTTTCATATTGTTATACAATGTCATAGTATTATTACTTATCATCAAAGTTCAATTGTACCACAACTCTGACAATAATACTATGGTGATATGTATCACTCCCCCTTAGTCAATACTTCATATCACAATGAAAACAACTCCCCCTTATATAATGATCCATAAACCATATGTATGTAGTGTGACCTACAAAATAATTCTCCCCCTTTTTGTCAATATAAATTGGCAAAGGTACAAAAATTATGGGATCATAATGAAATTATCATAGAGATACTTCATGACTAAAAGAGAACATATCAACTTTGTTTCGATGATTTCACATAGTCGAAACTTAGTGTATTCATCAAGGAGTTAATAAAGATATAAGATAACTCCTACAATATTCCACAGCCGCACTCCCCACAAAGATTTGGCAATTAAGCACAAGTTCAATTAAGAACTCTCCCCCATAAAATGTCATTCCCAAGGGAACAACAAGAGCGACCTTACTTTTACAAGAAAAGTAGGATTTCTTTGGACATTAAAAAATTACATGAAACATGAATTTGTATCCAAAAACTCAACTAAATTAATCCACAAGGAACCTCATAGATTGATTTAATCGGAATTGCTCAACATAAGAAAACTTACGGAGCCATACAGTACATTCACAAAAGAGTGGATCTGAGAAAGATCAATACTGCGGAATATACAAAGATTCATTTTATTTTCCATAAAATTTTGCATAATGATACCATATATTTAACCTTTGTTATATAATTCAAAAGTTCATTCTATTTTCCATCAATATTTGCATAATGACATAATAGACTTAACTTTTGAGCATGTATAGAATAATCACAGTTCACGGACACAAACCACATATCCCATACAATATTATTTTTGTAATATATATAAAAGCAATAAAGATTAATACTGCAAAATCATCTTTTTAAAATTTTAGAATATAAATAAATAAATCTAAAAACAATTCAAGATGATAAAATCATTGGCAATAGCTATGTGTAATTACAATAATCGCTATTTCAAACTCTAGTTATTCTTCTTAAACATAAGAAAATAAATTCTTAAACCAGAAGTTTCCTAGACACCAAAAACGTATACTTAAAATCAAAGTATACTTCCGGAACCCTCACGGGTTTTGAGACCTTTGGGCTTGTGATTGACAGCATTCACTGCTTCTTCGGAGAAGATATCCTCATTGAGAAGATCCTTAACATGTGTCTTCATGAGAACAAGGTCAGTGTTAACCTTTTTCAACTCAGTTCGTAACACATCGAGACCCTTCATAGTATCAACGAGCTGCAGTTTCGCTTCCTCAAAGTATTTAAGAAAATCATGAACCACTTCGGCCGAAACCATCTCATCATTCTATACATCTTGATGAGTATAAGCATAGTAACATGAGACATAAAAATAATCCTCAGGATTTTGATATTTGATATCATCAAATTCTACTAGGGTTCTTTTCTTCTTCACTTTGGACTCGAAACCAATACCTTTATCAAGAAAACCTCTTGCAAAATCACAAGTGCGAGAAGGTAATGACATTCTTGACAAGAAGAAAATAACCTAGAGTATGCGTACGTGACTTAATAGGATTTGTATTTAAAGGTTTCTTAGGGAATAACTTTAGGGTTTCTAAAAATTAATTCGTGACAAGTCAATGTGGATACCCGTACGAAAACCAATATGGTCCCAAAAAAAAAACTTGAAAACTGTAAAGTACCTCTTTACAAGGTAAAGGAAATACAGCAAAATTTTGCTACGTGAAGATTTTCTTTCACAATTTTTTGGCTCAATAAATTTTATATTTCCACGAAAAAAATATATAATTAGAGCACAAAAGTAACTCATAATTCAATTGAAAAAAATAACTTTTCAAAATTAAAAAGTAGACAATTGAAGTGATTCTCGAAGCAAAACAATACTTTGGCAAAACTATCTGTAGACAATAGTTTAGCTATGAACGATAAGAAAATAGCTCAACTAAACAGAAAGTATTTTACCAAAAGTATACCCGATTATTAGCATATCTCACTCAACAGGATTTTTATGAGTAAGAATTCAACCCTTGTGATTAATTAACACAAGTATGAGCTTTATGCTCATTAAATGAATATTGTTCATGGTTAATCCTCTTTTTCCTTCTAATTTTTGGAGGAAACCCTTTTTGATGTGAAAAAGTATCATAAAACTTACTATCATAAAAGTATGAGACTAAGTTTGAATCCTTACCAGAAGAAGTTTATTTGGAGGATTTTGACATCCTGTTGATAAGATCCTTGTATCCTTCAATTATCAGATTAAGGTTGTCCTTCATATCTCCATTGTTGCTTCCACCTACCGGTACCTTTCTCACATCTTGAACATCATCCTTCACTTTAGGTGGAAAAGGACCTTTCTGAAATATCCCTGAACGATTTGAGTTAATGCTACAATTAGTTCGAACGTTCGATGAGCAGATTGAACTGACTTTCCTGGAAGAATTCACAGGGTGAGTACAAAAACCAATAGGTTTGGACATGCGAATGACAGTTACACCTTTGAGTATTAAATCTAAGGTGTGTTGAAGTCGAAAAAAATAGTTGTCATTCAACCTCAATTTGCTCTTCTGTTGAACCTGTCCTTTTGAATCACAAAAGAGACATACTTTCTGATCACCGGAGTGATTACAGTGTGTAGGATTAGCAACATCGTTAGAAGATTTCTTCCTTTCGTGAGATATGGTTATTCCTTGATTAGGGGAAGAATAAACCATATCTTGAGCGAGCGGAGGGGTTTGCAGTTTAGCTTGTGAAACAGGTTTCAATAGAGAAACATGATTACAAGTAGTCATATTTTCCATCATCGCTATTGAATCAGAAGTGATTGGTATGGTGGAATCCATAGAGCATCCTTTACATTGAATAGAGAGATTACTCAATAGATGTTCTATTTCTAGGGAATCTTCCTTGTGTTTAGCCTCGAGTAAGGTTCGGGATGAACCAACTACAACATTTTTCTCACGAAGAACCCTTAATTGGGAATCACGATCTTTTATCATACCAATCATCATATTGACCTTGTGTTCCATCCTATTGATTTCAACTGCCTGGATTCTAATAAGTTTTAGAATCGCTGCACTCTCTTGGGCTTCTTCCCTTTCTACTTCAGAGTCAGACTCGTCAGTAAGATAGTCAGGGTAACACAATTCGATTCTTGTCTGTTTCGTAGGAACAGAATGTTCATCTATATGCGAGATCGACAAGTATTTCTCTTTAATAGATTTCATGGAAATTGAACTTTTGTCTCTGGTGATGCATTTGTCAGAGATAACACTACTATCCATAGAGTAAGATTACTACAAACACAAACTTATGAGGTCTTAAACGTGTTTGCCTGCTCTGATACCAATTGAAAACGCAGGGGTCTAACAACCACACTGATGCGTGTCGTAGGTGATCAAATTAATTCACTTATCTTCTACTTTACTAATGAATAATATAGCACTAAATAAGGTTCGTTCCCACGAAGAGCAGGGAGTTTTAGTTGTCAAAAATGTCACAAGGGGGATTTGTTTTAGATTTAAAGTAAAATCAAAGCAATTAAAAATAATTAAGATTGCAAACAATGGAGAGAAGTATGATCAGGGAGTCCTTCTTCGTTACTAAACATTCATCAAAGTAGCATACCATCTATTCTTTGTAAATAACGGATTATTACCAACCATAGGAAAGCAGCTAGCGCAGTGCTATCCTAAAAATTCCTTAAGTCACTGGACACCGAAGCGCTCGAATGCCAGATTCTATTCTCTAAACCACCTAGAAGTAGCGCACTCTAAGTGTAATTTGGTCGAATGCTTTATATTTTGTGAATTTAGGTCAATCCTAGTAGTTGAACTCTTAGCGCAAGGTTCACTTTCTAGTGTTGTTTTTACTTGCGATTGCTCCAAAGAATTCCTCTGCAAGGTTTCACAATTTCTACTTGTGTAAAGAATTATTCAACAATTACGGATATCCTAATTCTCTACTAGCATTAGGTTAACTAATAAACTAGTTCAGTTGGCCACCTAAGCAATTTATCAATCAATCATAATATTAGTTATAGTAAAAACAATCAATAACCATGTGAAGAATTAAAATAGATGTATATGCTGAATCAAATCATGTATTAGAACTTAGAATTCATCCCCAATCACTAAGAAGTTTAGCTACTCATGGTACTAACAAAACCCATGAGATTCATATGATAAAAGTAAAAGAAATAGTTACGGTGATGAAGAACGCTTCAAAACCCTAGCTTTTCTTCTCTTGTGTTCTTCTTTCCAAAGGCTTGATAAAAGATTAAAAGATATCTCAAAAATATTAGAAGTCTCTTATATAGTAATCAAAATTGTAGCTGCCCCCGTGCTGGAATCCCGCCTAAAAGGTCGCAAAACTTTCCAAA
The DNA here is from genome assembly GCA_023531105.1 of Papaver atlanticum. Classification (NCBI taxonomy): domain Eukaryota; kingdom Viridiplantae; phylum Streptophyta; class Magnoliopsida; order Ranunculales; family Papaveraceae; genus Papaver; species Papaver atlanticum. Next base: position 2,596,230 of record JAJJMB010014053.1, read on the forward strand.
AATTAGTCACGTCCCAAAATCTGGCCGTGAACTGAATTCTCTAAACATCCACATAAACTCGCACAAGATGCAAAAAAAGCCCACCCCAATTCGTCACTGGCTTGTCAGTCATGCAGAACTGACAGCCTTTTTTTTTTTTTTTTTGCACGGACAGGTTTTCTTCCGTAACTTTTCCTGGATGTTTTACTTGGAATTCTTCTTTTCGAATCACGGCTAGGACTTCCCATACGTAACTTTTCCTGTGTGTTTAACTCTTTTCTTTTCATTCCCGACGGCTAAGACTTTCTAGACGTAATAACTCCTGTGGCTTTTATCTATTCCTTTCCTTCTTTGCAACTTCTTCTCCGAGTTTCTATATCAGCTGCATGCTTCTCTAACTCCAACAGTCCATTCTCACAGTAACACAATCGATCACCATTCACCATTAACAATTCTCTGTCCATCACAGACCACCACCGAGCATCATCATATGTCACAGCAAACTCGAGTAATCCTCAATATCTCTTCTCACTCCTTCGAGCATCACAACAGGCTTCATATCATCACTAATAGCTTCCCTTCTCAACTGCATCTCAATCACCGGAAGCAACGTATATCACCAGCCAACCATCACAGCTTCGTATCGATCATCAACAGCATCATTCTCGAGTTCCATCACCACTAACTCTCTACCGAACATCTCTCCCGTTCTGCTTCATTACTGCCAGCAACAGCCTCGCAGTCTCATCACCGTTGATAACAATTAATAGCTCAAATGATTTCGAACTCCATCTCCACATTCCGCTGCCAAGGTTACACTACAGCTCCAACTGCATCACCAGCTGCATCTCGATAGTTTCCACTGCCATGAACCAACAGCTTAATCTCCATCATCAGTCCGTATACTCTCTTGCTCTTCTTCTTCTCGGTTTCTCATTATCTCTGCCAGTCACTGATGGCAGTCATCATTCTCAACATCGCAGCTGCAGACACAAACCAAAACACTCCCATCTCCAGCTTCTTCATTACTGCTTCGTCATCTCAGCAGAATCCAAGTTCCATTCCTTGAGTCACTAGTTAACAGACCAACAGCTCGAACTCCACCTTCTCTGCTAGCAACTCATCATCATCACGACAGTGAGTTCATCACGTCACCACCAAACCCAGTCCGTGACTCCATCTTCCCTAGAAACCCAAACTCGAGCTCAACTCTATTTCTTCTCCACAGTCACCATTCACAGCAGCTTCCATCAATCTCCGATCATTATCAATCCTGGTTTGCTGTCGATATAGGGAAGATGAAGATGGTGGTGGCCCCTGAGTAATTCCGCGGGTGCCCTTAGTAATTGGCTTTCAACTGTCAGTCTTGGAAAACTGACAGTTCAGTTTTCTGCTTCATTCACGTAGTACTGTCAGTTCTGAGGAACCGACAAGCTCAACTTCTCGTTTCGCCCATAACTTCTTCATACGACGTCGGAATGACTCGATTCTTTCACCGTTTGCTTCGTATTTTCGTCCTCTTCAAGGTGATAGCAAGAACTCCTAGTGTTGAACGAGTTCCATCTGGTCTTTGGCCCTTCTCCATTTGCGGCTAACTTCTTTTATTGCACAATTAAGTGCCGATTCGCTTCTTTTGGATGATTCACCTAATAAAACACAAATAGAGAAAAACAAACGTAATATACAATAATTTTGCAAGAATATAAGCAATTACTAGCATGGATTCGACACTAAATATATGCAAAATATGCACTTAACAAATTCCCCCACACTTGGCTTTTGCTAGTCCTCGAGCAAACTATCTAAAATACAACAACTCCATGTCGTCGAGCATACTGATGCACTTAGCAAATGCAACATGCCTTTAAACCCCTAGGTGTCCCTAGTGGACGAGTTATAGTCTCGTGAGGGCTTACGAGAGGTATACCCATAAAACCTACTCCAACTTCAAAGCGTTCCAGCGTCCCAAGCATCCAAAGAGTTATGAGGACATAGAGTTTCTGCATGCTAGTAATAAGAAGTTAGAAATACCAAAGAACATATTCTCATTCTTAAATGTTGATTGAGAAATAACCACACCATAATGAGAGAACGCGTGTTTGAGAACGATCAATAAGCATTTCGCCTCGACTTCTGCCTCACTTAAAAGGATTTTATGATTTGCACTCAATAAGACGGTTTTTCATGGGTCTCACATGTGTGCAGGTAGGAATGAAGAGAGAAATCCTACATACGTTGAATGGTGGGAAGGAAACCTTCCTAATAATTTATGGAGGCCCCACAAAATCGTGGGAAATAAATATATTTTTCTGATGATCTCTAAGAAAGGAAATCAACCATTATAGCAAGGATGAGAGTACTTACCACCTTCACATCCGATCGGCAGTCACGAAAGCACCACTCTCACAGCATCCAATAGAAACGTAGTCTTCGGCTCATCTTCTTCATCTTCTTGGTCTTCGGTCTTCAACGGTTGATGATAAACTCTTGAACTTCGTAAAACTTTGACAATTTATAACTCTTTTCTCTTCAATTTCCTTTTTGCTTGAAACTTCTTTATATATTTTTCTTCCCTATGGCCTTATTGAACAAATAACAACCTAAATGCAAATCTCTATATGTATATATATATTTTTATACTTTTTTTTAATACTTTTTTTTTTTAGAGATTGCAACTAAAAAAAAAAAAAAAAAATATTAACATGGCCATGAAAGAAGTACTTTACCACTTGAATCTTCACAACTTGTATTGTGTTCGTATCATAAACTCCAATCACTCTCATCTTTTGATTTTCTTCGCTCTTGTAATTAAGTCTTCATACTTGGATATAGAATTCCGCCCCTTATGTGTAAGTCTTCAACATGTATATAAAATTCTGCTCATTGTATGTTGCTTTACTTGGATATGAAATTTGGTCTTTCTTGTATTGTTGCTTGTAAACCTCAAACGTCTTCAACTTGGAACTGGCTTTTAACAGTGGCTGGACAGAAGATTTGGATCAAATATCACTTTGAGAAACAACCAAGGAATATTTGTCCAAGTTGATTTCTGCTTGATCATGATAAGGAAAAATGTGAAGAGATTGCTTTTCACTTTTGGATATTCAGGATGCCGGAGGAAGAATTTCAAGAATTGTGTGCTGCAAACGCACATAAAGTCGAAGCTATGCAAAGAGGTTCATCTGGTGAGAGTTCTAATGATGGGCCCGATTTTGCTGAAGATGATGGGCTTGACCTAAGAAGGTCTAAGAGGTCCAGAGATGATGGTGTTGAAGACAACCTAACTCTTCTCGATCAAAATTCCCAATTCACTAACCCTTTGTTTAGAGAAAGCCAGAGCCAAGAAAACCTAGGTCAAGAAATTGGTGAAGCTGTTCCTATGGAGAATCAATCCACAACTACTAGTGATCAAGACATGAGGATGATGGATTCTGAGATGGACGGATAGGAACAAATTGAACAGAATGTCAGCCTCCTTGCTGCTGAGACTCAAAGAAATACAGCAAATCAGGTTTTATTCATTATCTTCTCAACAAATTTACCTTTATCTGATCCGTTTTCTTTCAATACTTGGAATTCTATTTGGTATATTGGTAGTTTAAACCCTAATAAAGTTGATAAAGTGGAGTTGTCTACTGTCTTAGGAAATTTTTGCTACTTAGGAAATAGAAAGCTCAATTCTGTCTTGCATTATTGCTGTTCTGATAAAATGAAGATTCTGTCCTGGAATGTCAAGGGGTTTGGTAACAAGTATACTAGACAACATCTAGGAGAGTTAATTAGATCCAATAACCCAGATATCATCTTTTTGTGTGAAACCAAAACCATGAATGTGAAAATGGAGAAATTAACCCACTCTTACAATTACATGAACTATATTTATTTTAACCCAATTGGTGCTTCTGGTGGTCTCTTTTTGTTATGGAAAAATGGGATTCATATTGACTTAGTTGACATGAATTTCAATTTCATTTCTGTTCTAGTTAATATGGATGCTAGAAGTGGTCATACACTGCTAAATTGTATGTATGGTGCGCTTGATGAGTTAGGATGGGAAAGGCAATGGAACTACCTTGATAATCTTGCTGATATATATAATTGCCCTTGGGTAATTCTAGGTGATTTGAATTTTATAATTAGGTAGGAAGAGAAAGTTGGTGGCAACCTAATTCCTCAAAGGCAACTTAATGAAGTTAAAGATCATTTAGACTCTCTAGGTGTTTTTGATCTGAACTTTATATGAAATCCTTTTACTTGGAGTAATCATAGGAGTGGAAATTCTTTGAGTATAGAAAGACTTGATAGGGCTCTTGTTAATTCTACTTCGCTTGGTTTTTTTCCTCATGCTATTGTGTATCATATTGCTTGTGTTACTAGTGACTATGCTCCCATCTTACTTGTTACTTCTAAGGAAGATAATGATACTAGAAGACCCCTTAGATTCAATAGATGTTGGTTTAGTAATGATACTTGTAAAGATGTCATAACTGCTAATTGGAAAACTAATGAAAATGGGTCTAATGCCTATAAACATACTAAGTGTCTGGCAAATGTTAAGGTGGCTCTTAGGAATTGGAATCTGAATTCTTTTGGCAATTTTCAGTCCAACATAAATGAAATCCAAAAAAAAATATAAGATGTCTCTAGTAACATGTTAGACTCTACTAGTGTAAGCCTCAAAGCTAGCTTAGAGGAATCTTTAAAGTACTGGTATAGTGTGAGGTAGGACTATTATATGCAAAGAGCTAAAGAAAATGTGCTGACTTTTGATGATAAAAATACAAAATATTTTCATGATAAAGTTAAATTTAGGAAAAAGAGAACTCAAATTGATTGTCTGAAAAGTAGCATTGGCATTTGGTTGACTGACAAAAGCATGATAACAAATGAATTAAAATACCATTTTAGTAAGATTAGTAGAACTACAAATCCTCCTAGGGACAGTAGTTTTCTTGATATCTTAGAGCCATGCATCACCACAGAGGAGAATGATTTTCTGATACACCCTCTTACTGATGAAGAGATAAAAGCAATAGTTTGGCAAATGCAACCCTGGACTAGTCCAGGGCCTGATAGATACCCACCTGGATTTTACCAGCAAATGTGGGATACAATTGGTGCTGATACTACATCCATGGTTAAGAGTTTTTTCCACTCTGGTCATCTTTTAAAACAGATGAATCACAATTTTGTGTCTTTGATTCCTAAAAACAATGCACCTAAGACACCTATAGATTTTAGGCCTATAAGTTTAAGTAATGTGGGTTATAAAATAATCTCTAAACTCTTAGCTAGTAGACTTAAAACTGTAATGGATAAGTTCATTAGTTCTTACCAAGCTGCCTTTCTTTCATCTAGGCAAATAACAGACAACATTGTTATAGCTCATGAACTGGTAGATACTATGAGAAAAAAGAGAACTAAATCTGGGTTAATGGCCATTAAACTTGACATGTCTAAGGCCTTTGATAGGATAAAATGGAACTTCTTAATTGATATCTTAAGAAAACTAGGTTTTCATGATCATTGGTGTAAACTTATTGAACAGTGTATTTCAACTGTGTCAACATCTATCTTACTGAATGGTGCACCTGGAGATGTTTATTATCCCACAAAGGGTCTCAGACAGGGAGATCCCTTTTCCCCCTATCTTTTCATCATTTGTATGGATGTGTTATCTAAATTTCTCATTGATGCTGAACATAAAAACAATATTCAGGGGATAAAGGTAACTACAACTAGCCCAGCTGTGAGTCACTTATTTTTTGCTGATGATTGTCTTGTGTTTACCAGGGCCTCAGTCCAAGGTGCTAAGAATCTAGAGTTGATACTTGAGAAGTTCAGTAAGTTTTCTGGTCAAGTCTTAAATTTTGATAAGTCAGGAATTGCTTTTAGTCCCAAAACTGAACCTAGAGTGAAGTCTCAAATACTTGCTATTCTTAAAATTAAAAACTTAGGATTAGATGATAAGTATTTAGGTGTGCCTTTGCTGCTTCAGAGAGATAAAATGGCAACATTTAAGCATCTTGAGGATTCTTGTGAAAGTAGACTTGAAACTTGGAAAGGTAAATACCTTAATCAACCAGGTAGAACTGTTTTAATTAAATCTACTTTAGGAACTCTTGTTGCTCATCATCTCTCTGTTTTCCCTATGCCAAAAAAATGACTGATAGATTAGATACTATCCAGAGAAATATTTTTGGGAATAAGAAGGGCACTGGAAGGGGTTACTATCCTATAAGCTGGGAAACTGTGAATAAACCTATAGAGCTAGGTGGTTTAAACACAAGGAAAACTGAACATCTTAACACTGCTCTCTTGGCTAAATTAGCTTGGAGGATGTTGAATGAGCCTGATGCCTTGTGGGTGCAAATTCTCAAACATAAGTACTTTCTAAATACTAATCCTATTCATGCAGTGTGCTCTAAGTCAGTGTCTTGGGTATGGAAAGGCATTTATAGGGGTTTAGAACTGGTTAGAAAGCATTATTGCTGGGAAGTTGGGGATGGCAATTCTATTGAGATTTGGAAAGACAAGTGGATACCAAATAGGAATTCTATTCTTGATGCTTCTTTTGCTTCCAGTAACATGAAAACTATTAACCAACTGATTGTGCAGGAAACAGGTAAGTGGAATGTTGCTACTTTAAATTGTCTTTTTGACATAGCTACTGTTAGTGACATTTGTAATATCAGAATTCCTTACTCTGGTAAGGATGTCTTAAGATGGTCTCCAACCTATAATGGTCAATTTAGTGTGAAATCTGCTTACAGATGTATTATGCATGAAATCTATAGTGGTGAAACTAGTACTTTTCCCTGGAAATCTTTATGGAAATTAGACATTCCTCAGAAGATTAAACACTTACTGTGGAAATGTATGAATGGTTGTGTTACTGTGAGGAGCAAACTTTCTAGGCATGTGAACTCAATAAGTAGTCTCTGTCCTTTATGTGAACATGAAACTGAAACTATCAATCATCTTTTCATTGACTGTGAAGTAACTAAAAGAATTTGGTTTGCTCTTGATACTAACATTGCAGGTAGAATTGTTAATGTTAATCTGCAGGAGTGGATTGAAAGTTGGTTTAAAATTAGAAAGGAATGTGAAGATGAACAAGGGAATTTTATAAAGTTTGCTAGTTTTGCCATTTGGCATATTTGGAAACTTAGGTGTTCAGTTGTTTTTTATAATGCATCTATTCAAATCTCCCAACTAGTAGCAAGAATGACTAAGGAGCTAAGTGAATGGAATTTAAATTCTATGAAGTCTAGGAATGGAAGGAAAAGCCCTAGACAGAATAGAACTGTGATTCCCTGGCATTTTCCAGAAAATGGGTTTCACAAAATAAATTTTGATGTTTCATTTTTGAAAAGTAACAAACATATGGGTATATGACTAATGATGTTCTCTGATGCAGGGTATTGTGGAGGTGCGCAATCAGTCTCGGGGTTAGCTCAAGACGAGGAACAGGCGGAAGCTCTAGCAGCACTGGAATCCATTAAGTGGGCAAAAGCTTCTTCTGTTGACAAGCTACACCTTGAGGGAGATTGCATCAACGTATTTAATGCCATAAATGGCAGAGTACGAAATGTCTGATGGACTAATAATAATGTAATTCTAGATTGTAGAAATATTTTAGTCAGTTTTAGAGATTGGAAATGCACATTTGTGCATAGAGAATCTAATGAGGTGGCTAATAGCCTATCAAAAAGGGCTAGAATTTCTAGGAATGATGAATGTTAGCATACAACATTTCCAACTTGGCTGAAATCTTTTCTTAGAGATGAACTGAGTGTAAACATTTCTTAAAAAGTTATTAATGAATTCTCTTTTCTTATTAAAAAAAGAAGAAGATTACCAATATGTGTGAGTTAGTAGAACCGATCATAACTTGTTATGTATCTTGGTAAAACTAGTCACAATGCCTGACTTATGTATTGGTATGACTTTTATTAGTGTAACCGATCCTAAGTAATCACCTAAGATGGTATGATCGATATTTGTAATTGGTGTGACCGATCCTAGTAATTGGTGTAACCGATCCTAGTAATTTGTGTGACCGATCAAAAAGGAGTGTGTAATCGATCCTTGTAATTTGTGTAACCGGTCCTCGTAATTGGTGTAACCGATCTTGGTAACTGGTGTGACTGATCACAAGTAATACCCTGAGAATATGGTAACCGGTCCTGGTAATTGATGTAACCAATCCTAGTAACTGATGTAACCGGTCCCAGTAACCATATTGAGGTAGAACCGATCCTTGTGTTTGGTAGAACCTTAAACCCATGATTAGTGTATTGATATTTGATCAATCACATAGTTCTTGGAAATCAGATGAACCAGTTCTAACCTTGTTTGGAAGTGTGGTATAATCAGTTCCAAGATTGTAAATATGAAAAAGGATTTACAAAGAAATAAGATGTTGACATACTTTGAACATGTTCAGTAACTCTTATCTTTTATTGTTCAAAGATATGCTTTTAATTACCAGCAATTAAAATGCATATCTCTGGAAAATAAAAATTGGTAATGTGCATTTACTAATTTGAGGTTTTCTAGTAGGATTTCAGTTATTTTGGGACAAAGCATTTCTAGGAATTATGAAATCCGATTTGGAAATATATTGCATATCTTGAGAATATTCAGTTTTGGAAATTCCTTGGTGTCCAAACTTCCTTGGTCTATAAATACCCAATTTTGCATTTCGAGCAAACTATCCTAAGAGCCAGCAAAACTACCTTGTTGTGTTGTTACTGGTGGAGCCGTCTATTCGGAGAGGAAAGCACCCTAATTAGGCGAAATCTTTTACGACCGCTCATTTAAAGACTTCTGTGGGATCAAGAAGCTCTATGAGTACTGTTGGTGCGAAACTAGATAATTGCAGTATTATTAGTTTTCGGTTTGATTTGATTGACTAACGGTTGTTGAACTTTGATTGCACCTAGTTTGTTTATTCTTGAGAATATTCTCTTCTGATATAAGATTCACTCAAACTAGATCAAAGTGTCGATGGGATCTTTAGAACTGTTTGTAGATCTAAAGACATCTTGTGATAATCCATTGTTAACAGACTCCGTTCTGTGCGTGATTGATCACAAGAGATTCAAGTTTTGGTGTGCGGGTGTTTATTGAAGATTTAAGAAGATTTGAAGACAAAAAAGATTTCGTATTGGTTTCATAATCTTTGGTGTGCACAAAACTTGATCGGCTGGGATCCAACTATAATCGGTTTATCTTTGATAGATTTGATTGATTAGTTGCGTAGATCGACATCAGTATTTAGTATCTTGGTAGATCCTATTACTGATTGCAAAATCTAATCTCTGCTACTTTGGTAGTTGCTGAATAGATAAATCTAAACCCGACAAAGGAGTTTATTGGATTAAACGGGAGAGCCTTTGTCTCTAACTCATATCACTGAGATTGAATAGAGTTGTTACCGAACATATTTTTTGTTCCTTTACTGTTTGGAATACGAACCAAATGAATTGTTCCAATGCGTGCACTTATTGAATGTTGGAAGCGCAGGGCTACTGAAGAAACTAGGTGAACTATAGGTTTAGTTGCTTGGTCTCAACTATACGAAGTTGGTGTGATTTTGTATAGCGGATTAATTCTGAGAGTATTCAATTCTGGACTAGGTTCCGGAGTTTTGCTGCATTTGCGGTTTCCTCGTTAACAAAATCTTGTTGTGTCATTTACTTTTGTTTTCCGCAATTATAATTGTTGTTATTATACTTTAAAGTAAATTACACAAACGTTAACTCCATATTACTTGATAGTGATCCTATAGAGTTTGGTTAAGTACGAACCTATTATCAAGTAATCACACTTTGTTTGTTGTATTGTCTCGATCTCTTATCCATAGACGATCACACAAAGTGTGAATACCGATTCGTTGTATTGTCTCGACTCAGTCCATAGACAATCACTTTCGGTACGAGGACTTATAGGTGGAAAAGTTTTAGATTGAGGTATATTTGGGTACCCTCGTCTTTTCAATTTGTATCAGAGCGGGCAAACACGAAAAGATCTAACAATCTGTGTTTGGTGCGATCCAACCTATAAGAATTGAATCTATGTCTGATTCAGTTAACGTTATGCAAGAGTATGAGTACTCAAATGTTGAAGATGTTACAACTTCGTTAACTCATGATCCAGGAGTTATGAAAACATCTGTGTCCATCTCTGATGTAAAAGAAGATTTTGATAAAGAGTTGGTAAAACTTCTAAAGCCAATAAAATCTCTGTCTACACGGATGTTAATACTAAAGACAGAATCTAATCTTTTTAGGAATGAGATCAGAGAAAAAGACATTCAACTAAATATTCTAGCCAAAGAGAATATGGATCTCACTGTCAAACTAGAAGCCATTGGTAAATCTCTTACTCAAGATCAAGAGACTCATCCTATGACCCTGACTAATGATTCTGTTATAATTTCTTCTGATAAGGAAATCAAGAGTCCTTGCTCGACTTTGAGAGATTGTGATAAAAAATATCTTGTCACAACTGAAATAGACCATGATGATGTTAGTCTACCTAACTACATCAAGTCAGAAGAGGATAAGAAACCAACTTCTATATCTATTGATGATCAAATGAAATCTTATCCAAAGGAAACTTTGAACTGATTCAGTGAAAGTAATCTTAAGGAATACAACTTTCAGTCACTTGACAGGAAACTTATACTTCTTCAAAATACAGTGGTAAAAGTATCGAAAGAAGTTTCTTGTCTTAAAAAACTGAAAGATCATTCCTCAGTAGAAAGATAGATTATACCTCAAACCAACAAAGGCAACTCGAAAAAATCAGGAGTAAGAGTTGATAATCTCTTATGGTAGAAGGTTCCCCCTCACTCATGTCGAAACAATCCTTGTTTACATGAAGAACGATTCCAGAAGAAAGGGAAAGAGAGAATTTCTATCGTATGAAACAATCAGGAATTTCTAATAATTGTTTCTAGTAATCATGCTGATGTGCATCATAAGGAAATCCTTAGAATGAGAAAATCTTATGAAAATCTCATTGACAGAATCAAGAGAGATTTATCTATCTCTGAAAATTCATACATCAGTACTGTTTCTCCACATGATCATATCTTTGGATCAAGGAAGGATCATCTTCTTGGGAGAAAATACCTTGGGCAGAAATTTCCGAAGAGAAACATGAACTATGTTTCTGATACTCACTATAAGCAAGAAAAGGCTCAGATGCAACATAGTTGTATGGAGACAGTGCACTCTCATCCTTGTTCATGCTTATACGTTGGAGATGAGAAGCACGTAAAAAATAAGAACACTTTTTTTTTTTGTATAGTTTGTATCAAAAATGCGAGACAATCACTGGATAACTGTGAATCCATTTTTTTCAAAAAAACTGTTCATGTTTATCATGATCTTCCAAAATAAGGTTTTATTGGAAATTTTCGAATTTTAATAAACCTTCCATCATGAGAAGTTCGGCCAAAGGAAACAAAATATATTTTGTATATATTTTCGGAATTTCCCTAATATTTTCGGTCTGAGAATTGTCTCTTCTTAAGAGATACAATCTCTAGCCTGTATTAAGAAACCCTGATCAATTCTTATTTAAATACCTAGCATGCCTCCAATAACTCGCAGTATTACAAAGGTCAATAAGGAGGAAGCTCAAAAGGTTAAGGATTGTCAAGGAATCAATACAGAAAGGAAGAAGAAAATCATATCAAAATTCATGTCTGATTATGATTCTGATAGTTCTACTAGATCTATAGATGAGTCATGTCTGTTGGTTACAACTTTCAAGATCCAACAAAGACCAAGTGGATACGTTCTGATAATATGATTGACTATATCCAAGGCTTTGAAGAACTAAGAACCAACCTCATAATGACGATCCGTCATCAAGATTGGCTCAAGGATAGATTTGAAGAAACAAAAGCTGATCTTGCGGGTATGAAGGTTCAAGTTGAAAAACTTGGGAAACAGGAAGTGGTTGTAGACAAGTCCCTGGAGACATGCTTCAAGAGTTTGAACACTGAAGAAACTTCAGTGAACAATAAGAGCACCACTAGAGATTAAGTTATACTTAATCCAAGAAAAATAGACATCAGTTTTTGATTCTTTCAATTATTGTGTAAGGTCTATTGCTGAATAAAACTATCTATTTTTAATGAATAAAATTATTATTTTATAATTTTTCTTGTGATAGTTTTTCGATTACATAGCCTGTGCTTGAATGCTTTATATTATTGCTATGTGTTATGGGATGTTTGATTTCGGTTTTCTTAACCTTAATATTCGATCTCATATGATGTGTGAACCCTTATGGTTTGTGTGGATTTTTGATTTAGCGGGATTAAGTTATATCCCATGTTGGTTGGCTTTATCAAAGGATCATAAGGTGTTCCAATTGAAACTCATATGTGAAAAAGTCACAATATGTTGAATCGTTTTTGGTTTAGCATAAAAGCATATGTGTTTCGGGGTTTTCAACTTTTGCTATGCATTAGTTAAAACCGATTCAACCTTTCTCTGGTAAAGGTTGCTTTTGTTGTTGTTCATTTGTTCTTGCGAGAGGATGACAACGCAATGGGAGAGAGTTCTAACTTGAACTTGCGCTTAATAATATTCCTCCCCAGAAAGATGCGGAGAAGAGGATGCGGAATTTGAGGTAACGAATTTGTTAGTTAATCGTTTTCCTTTTTAAGAAAAGCTTGAGTTTATTGCATATATATTTTTCTTTTTCTCAAAAAAAATCGGTACAATTGATGTTGATTCCATTATGTGTGTATGGATGTATGTGTGTGTGCGATTCAATTGTTTCCGGTTAAGAAAAACTGGTTTGATATCTTTCCTTATTGTTTTGTATCAATTTTTTTAGACTTAACGAAATTTCGGTGCAATTGCGGTGCTTTAATGTCTATGTTTGTTTCAATTGCTTCCGGTTAATAAAAATAATTGTGCAAGTCGATTTATTTGGTTTGTATGTATTGTTTATGGCTTAACAAAATACGGGATCATTTGTTTAGTCCAATTCGATTCCGGATAAGAGAAACTAAGTTAATTCCGATCTTAGTTAGACTTATCAAAAGTAAAGGATTTGGTTATTCAAGTCTAATCGAATGCCTTGACAAGAAATATTAGTTAACTAACCTAGTATTTGTCTTGTCTAAAGTGTAAGGTCAAAGTTATTATCTGAATAATTAGTGCCTGATGAGAAAAATAAAGTTAATTATGATCTTTATTTTGGTCTTATCGAAATAACCGATTGTATTTGGCAATCGGTTTAGCAAGGGAACTAAGTTTCTTAGTCAATTTGTTAAACTATTAGGGAAAATTGCTTCGGGCAATTGTTTCCTTGATAACATATTAAAACCAAATTACTTGTAGTTTCGGTTTTGGTATTGGTTATCTAAAGTGGTGTGTGAAACCTTCGTGCTTAACTCTTATAAGTTGTATAATTATTTTAGATTGTAAGATCCTTTCGGTTTTGGTATTTTCTTGTACCGTTGTCATTTTGTGACAAAAAGGGGGAGAAATATATGGAGTAAACAATTGATTTGTAATCACTAAGGAAATGACAATTATGCTTAAACGTTATATCTAACGAAAGAGTAAAGCATTGACTAAGAGGGAGAAACATATCATATGTTGATTGTAGTTATTTGGACTACAAAAGAGAAATAACAAAGATGTGCGGATTGAAAATCTACCTATCTTACCTTTAGGGGGAGTATTAGCTTTGTTATTTAAATATCAACAACGGCATTTATGGATTGAATATATACATGGTATTGTGCCGTTGAAACTTGGAATCAAGCGTATGTATAATGAATTTTTGTAATTTGTTTATCCATATGATTGTAAGAGTTTTGTCACTAAAATTGACAAAGGGGGAGATTGTTAGAGCATAGCTCGGTTGAACCCACCAAGCATTGGTATGTCAAGTTTGGTTGTCATATTTTAGTGAATCAAAACTCAATTAAAGAGTCGCTTGATTATGTACTAGATACAACTTCGTATACGTTAGGCTAGAAAGATTTGGATAATGAGACATACAAGTATTACTCGAAGACTTGAAGAATGTGAAGAAGTAACAAGCTGCATCGACGACATCATCCTTCCTCTTGAGGTTAGAAATATTTTGACTTGAACTCTTTCATTCCTAACGTATCTTTCAAATCGTGCTATATTGAAAACATATTTGCGAAGATGTGAATGATTATACTCTAGTAGACATAGTGTAAAGGATTTAGAATACGAAGTATAACGCTTATCTTTTGAAGTTCGCATATAAGACATCGACATAATCGTATGAATGCTATTGTGATTATGTGTATGGGTATGGGTGAAGATTTCGTCCTAGGAAACAATGTTTACATTCATTTAAAGGAAGTACATTCATTAACTTGTTTTATGAATCGAAAGGGAAATCGCTAGGCTTATTGGTATTGTTATTCATTGCATATCTTTGGATTACCAATATGTGTGAGTGAGTAGAACCGATCATAACTTGTTATGTATCTTGGTAAAACTAGTCACAATACCTGACTTATGTATTTGTATGACTTTTATTAGTGTAACCGATCCTAAGTAATCACCTAAGATGGTATGATCGATATTTGTAATTGGTGTGACCGATCCTAGTAATTGGTGTGACCGAACACAAAGGAGTGTGTAATCGATCCTTGTAATTGGTGTAACCGGTCATGGTAATTGGTGTAACTGATCCTGGTAACTGGTGTGACCGATCACAAGTAATACCATGAGAATATGGTAACTGGTCCTGGTAATTGATGTAACCAATCCTGGTAACTGATGTAACCGGTCCCAGTAACCATATTGAGGTAGAACCGATCCTTGTGTTTGGTAGAACCGTAAACCCATGATTAGTGTATTGATATTTGATCAATCACATAGTTCTTGGAAATCAGATGAACCAGTTTTGAACTTGTTTTGAAGTGTGGTATAATCGGTTCCAAGATTGTAAATACGAAAAAGGATTTACAAAGAAATAAGATGTCGACATACTTTGAACATGTTCAGTAACTCTTATCTTTTATTGTTCAAAGATATTCCTTAATAACTCAAGGAGATCCCAGACCGAAATAAGTTGAGAATCTTTTAATTAAGGTTATTAATTTTATATGCTTTTAATTACCAGCAATTAAAATGCATATCTCTGGAAAATAAAAATTGGTAATGTGCATTTACTAATTGGTGATTTTCTAGTAGGATTTCGGTTATTTTTGGACAGAGCATTTCTAGGAATTGTGAAAACCGATTTGGAAATATATTGCATATCTTGAGAATATTCGGTTTTGGAAATTCCTTGGTGTCCAAACTTCCTTTTTCTATAAATACCCAAGTTTGTATTTCGAGCAAACTATCCTAAGAGCCAGCAAATCTACCTTGTTATGTTATTACTGGTGGAGCCGTCTATTCGGAGAGGAAAGTACCCTAATTAGGCGAAATCTCTTAAGACCGCTCGTTTAAATACTTCTGTGGGATCAAGAAGCTCTACGAGTACCGTTGGTGGGAAACTAGATAATTGCAGTATTATTAGTTTTCGATTTGATTTGATTGACTAACGGTTGTTGAACTTTGATTGCACCTAGTTTGTTTATTCTTGAGAATATTCTCTTCTGATATAGGATTCACTCAAACTACATCGAAGTGTCGACGGGATCTTTTGAACTGTTTGTAGATATAAAGACATATTGTTATAATCCATTGTTAACAGACTCCGTTCTATGCGTGATTGATCACAAGAGATTCAAGTTGTGGTGTGCAGGTGTTTATTGAAGATTTAAGAAGATTTGAAGACAAAAAATATTTCTTATTGGTTTCATAATCTTTGGTGTGCACAAAACTTGATCGGTTGGGATCCAACTATAATCGGTTTATCTTTGATAGATTTGATTGATTAGCTGCGTAGATCGACATTAGTATTTAGTATCATGGTAGATCCTATTATTGATTACAAAATCTAATCTCTGCTACTTTTGTAGTTGTTAAATAGATAGATCTAAACCCGACAAAGGAGTTTATTGGATTAAACAGAAGAGCCTTTGTCTAACTCATATCACTGAGATTGAATAGAGTTGTTACCAAACAGATTTTTTGTTCCTTTACTATTTGGAATACGAACCAAAGGAATTGTTCCAGTGCGTGCACTTATTGAATGTCGGAAGAGCAGGGATACTGAAGAAACTAGGTGAACTATAGGTTTAGTTGCTTGGTCTCGACTATACGAAGTTGGTGTGATTTTGTATAGCGGCTTAATTCTTAGAGTATTCAATTCTGGACTAGGTCCCGGGGTTTTTCTGCATTTGCGGTTTCCTCGTTAACAAAATCTTGCTGTGTCATTTACTTTTTTTTTCCGCAATTATAATTGTTGTTATTATAATTTAAAGTAAATTACACAAACGTTAACTCCGTATTACTTGATAGTGATCCTATAGAGTTTAGTTAAGTCCGGACCTATTATCAAGTAATCACACTTTGTTTGTTTTATTGTCTCGATCTCGTATCCATAGACGATCACATAAAGTGTGAATACCGATTCTTTGTATTGTCTCGACTCAGTCCATAGACAATCATTTTCGGTAAGAGGACTTATAAGTGGAAAAGTTTTAGATTGAGGTATATTTGGGTACCCTCGTCTTTTCAACGTGTACTCAACTTAATAGGTTTGATATTTAATTGGTTTCTCAGGGAGAAGGATTTTAGGGTTTCTAAAGACAATTTGTTACAAGTATCACGGGTACCCGTACGAAAGAAGCCTTGACCCATAAACAAACGACACTAAGACATCTGAAAAGACAAACTAAGAAAATTGTCTTGCAAAGCAAAATATTGCTAGGTGAATGATTTCACAAATCTTAGCTCAATAAATTTTATATTCTCCCAAGAAGAAAAAATTTAGAGCATAAGAGTAACATCTTTAGACCAAGAACAACAAGAAATAACATAATTAAAAAAAACTTATGCAACAATGCTCGTGGAAAAATGTTTTGCTAGCGACCGATAAGAGAGTAGCACAAACAAAATAGATAATATATTTTCTGCAGACACACCTGATTAGAACAATCTTACACAACAGGATTTTTCATAAGTAAGATTTCAATCCTTGTGATTAATTAGCACAAGTATGAGCCCTAAGCTCATTAAATGAATGGTGTTCACGGTTGAGTCTCTTTTTCCTTTTAATTCTAGGAGAGAATCCTTTTTGATGTGAAAATTTATCATAAAACTTGTTGTCATCAAAATACGAGACTATATTTGAGTTCTTACCTGAAGAAGTTTATCTGGAGGCATTCGTCAAACTGTTGATAAGGTCATTGAATCCTTCAATTATTAGATTAAGATTTATCTTCAAGGATACCAAGAACAACGGAGAATGAAGAAATAATGACAAGCCCAACGAATGATTTCCTATTGCAAACACAAGGATACCAATAACACCCAAAAAAATTGAAAAAACAGGTTATAGTGATTGAGAGTATAAGAACTCTTGGGTTTTCCTTTTTGCACTCGAACTGTTAGGAAGAACATTTGAAAAGAATGAAGTGAGATCTTCCTCTTTTATATGTCAACTGGTGGTATATGAACCGACTAAACACGTTCTGGAATGTGGTGTGAATTTTAAGTTGTAGTGAAAGTGGTGAGTAGAGTTCGTTCAACTCGGGCTTGTGAAGGATTTTTGAAAATTAAATAAAGTTGTTTCAACAATAATAAGAAAATACCGAGACTCTGGATTCCACCATTGACCAATTAATTGATAAACTCTAATCAATATTCATGCAATATTCTTCTTTAAAGTGATTCTAATATTTGCCTCTAATAGATTTTTGAAGTAGTAGTTGTAATCACAAAGCATGAAACATCAAAAGTTTTAAAACCTAGCATGTTCCATCAAAACAACTCACAACTACTCAATAAAAATCAATTTTTTCTTTTAAGTTCTATGCAAATAATCATGTAAAATAATTGCAATAAATAATTAAAATAGAACTATACCACTTTTCATGGAACAATGGCTTCCTCCGTCGCCTCGGCTAAGGGGTTTAGCTCCTCATATTAAT
>JAJJMB010014053.1:2617142-2655590 GCA_023531105.1 Papaver atlanticum
TTTTTGCATCTTGTCTTATATTCCATTTACCATTAGATGATTTAATAACATCGGAAGACATGTCCATTTTTAAAATGGGTAAATCACTAATGGAGGAGGAAGAAATAAGATTGACAACTAATGCAATATTAGTTGTTTCCTCTTCTTTAGAATCATATGAATCAGAGCTCTCATCTAGAGTTACAACCAGAGCTTTGCTTCTAGTGTATTTCTTAAGATTGGGACAGTCTTTAGCAATATGACCAAACCCTTTACACTTGAAGCACTGAGGCTGATATTCATCATCTTCTTCCTGATCCTTTTTGACAGGGACTCGATCATGTTGACGAGAAGAACGATGAGTATCCTTTATGAATCTCTTATTTCTTTTCTTTAAGAGATCTCAAAATTGTCTAGTAAGCAATGATAATGATTATTCAATTTCATCATCAGAATTTTCTGCAATATGTTCATCTGAATCATCAATCTGTCCATTCCTCTCCATTAGAGCTTTAGGAACTTTTGCAGCTTTAAAAGCGATTCCTTTTGTTTGAATAGACTGTGATTCATGATCAAAGATCTTTAACTTTCCAACGAGTTTGCTTCATGAGAGTGTTGAAAGATCATTTGCTTTTATGATTGCATGCTTCTTAGAATCGTATCTAGATGGCAACGATCTGAGAATTTTGCACACTATATCTTTTTCAGGAATAGTCTTTCCAAGAGAGAAAGAGGCATTAATTATCTCAGAGAATTTAATATGAAACTCTTCAAAAGTGTTGTTGTCATCCATTCGAAGGTTTTCCCAATCGGATGTAAGAGTTTGAAGTCTAGCTTCTTTCTTTGATGTGTTTCCTACGAATACGATCTGAAGATTATCCCAATCTTCTTTCGAAGTTAGACATGTTGATACATGATGTTGTAGATCACGGCTTACAGCATGTATTATAGCATTCAAACCATCTGAATTCTGCTTTGCAAAAGCCTTTTCTTCATTTGAAAAATCAACTAAGCGTTTAAACTCAGTTTCCGAATTTTCTATCTTTGGACGAATATAACCATCGACGACTAATAGCCATGTATTAAAGTCTGGTGATTGAAGAAAAGAACTCATAGCAGATTTCCACCATAGATAGTTTGTTCCGTCAAATCTTGGCGGTACGTTAATTGAAGTCGATTCATGAGAACTCGAATTCATTGCTTATTGGTTGGATCGCACCAAACACAGATTGTTAGATCTTTTCGTGTTTGCATGCTATGATACCAATTGAAAAGATGAGGGTACCAAAATATACCTCAATCTAAAACTTTTCCACCTATAATTCCTTTCTCCGAAAGTGATTGTTTATGGACTGAGTCGAGACATTACAACTAATCGGTTCACACTTCGTGTGATCGTCTATGGATAAGAGATCGAGACAATATGACAACAAGATAACTTGTGTGATTGACTATGGATACAAGATCGATACAATACAACAACGAAGTATGTTTACTTGATAAAAGGTTCGGACTTAACCAACACACAATAGGATTGCTATCAAGTAAATAGGAATTAACGTTTGTGTATTTTACTTCTAATTATAATAAACAATTATAATTGCAGAAATAGAAAAGTAAAAGACACAGCAAGATTTTGTTAACGAGGAAACCGCAAATGCATAAAAAACCCGGGACCTTGTCCAGAATTGAATAATCTCAGGATTAAGCCATTATACAAAATCTAAACCAACTTCGTATAGTTGAGACCAAGTAATTAAACCTATAGTTCACCTAGTTCCGTCTGTATCCCTGCGCTTCCAACTTGCAATAAGTCACGCACTTGGAATAATTCCTTTGGTTCGTATTCCAAATAGTAAAGGAACAACAAATCTGTTCGGTAACAACTCTTTTCAATCAAGTGATATGAGTTTGACAAAAGGATCTTCACAGCTTCGCAGTTATGTTTTCAATATGCACGACTTGAAAGATACGTTAGGGAATGAAACAGTTCAAGTCAAATATTACTAACCTCAAGTGGAAGGATGATGTCGTCGTTGTACCTCCTTACTTCTTCACATTCTTCAAGTATTCACATAATACTTGTAATATCTCATATCCTAATACTTTCAAGCTAGCCTATACGAAGTTGACTCTAGTAAATAATCAAGCGACTCTTTAAATGAGTTTTGATTCACTAAAATATGACAACCAAACTTGACATACCAACGCTTGGTGGGTTCAACCGAGCTATGCTCTAACACATATGAAACCCTAAAACATCTTATAGGGACGAAACTATCCAGATTTGAACCGTCACATCTTCAGTCAGGATCCAGGACATAGTTGTAATTGCTGAATACAAAAAAAATGCTGACGAAGGAGAATTCGACGATACTGAAGAGAGATGCGAGATTTATCGAGTCACAGATGATTCCCTTTCACGATTTTGAAAGCCAAACTCTAATCTCATAGTCCCCAAGTAATAATATGTTGTGATGTGGGTTTGAGGAGTTGAATGGTCTCGATGTGTCCCAATCTTTAGAGATTCTTGCATTGATTGTTTCTAAATCTTTATCTGGAAACTGAATGTCAGGGTCACCTCTTGTTGGTCATACAAAGGTGTGTAACACGGTTTTCCGCTAGTCCCCAGTTTGATATATGAATAGGGATTCTTATCGACTCGAGACGCTTGGAAAAATGAAGTAAAAACCTTGTAGCGTAAGAGATTGAGTCTTAAAGGAAAGAAAGCGATACTCTGCGGGTTGGAGATGTCTGTGGAGAGTCATGTAGAGTGTCTGTCCGTATGTGTCTTCCTAGAAAAGATGAAGTTGTTGTTCCACCTCTACTAGGTGTCTTGACGGGGATTCATGTGAACTTGTTTAGCCAAATCATCTATCGAGATCTATCTTTCTTTCGGGAGATGGTTTGCGTTAAGTTTGTTGATGATGGAGTTCTTCAAAAGTCCATACGGTACATCCCAACTTGAGGAAGTGGTTTTCTGATTTTGGGAGCCATAAGTGGTCGTCGCATCTTGTTCTTCGGTCGTCACGTCTGATTCTGACACATGGGCTATCTTATCGAGATGGTCTTTCGAAGAATAAAGGCTTTGACTGTGGGAACTGCTAGATGCATTTGGATGAGTATCCTGAATAGTTAACCTCACGAGTATCAATATACATCTCTTTTTCCTTGATAGATTCGAATGCAAAGATATTATACTTCTCCATCTTGGGTGAACTAAGGTCCCATCGAAAAATGATATTGGATAATCGTTGGTGTAGCTGAGATGGAGGTTCATCGAGACTTGGTCGTACAATTGCTAGGACTCCCCTTCTTTTTGACGGGATGGGCGTTGAGATAGCATATCGACCGGCATCTTTATATCTTCGGATAAGTATGAGCTTTGGCCGAGCGTCATCCTGGAATCTAGTCTCGTCTTATACTTTGTCGCGTTCTGGTCATGATCCTCTGAAGCAGGAAGAACGACAAGATTTATCTTGGCTGGCGATATATGACCATATATGGCTCTGCAATGCTTTTTACTAGGTCACGAATTTTTTGGATCCTTTCCAAGTTTTCGCTAAGTTCATCCTGTAGACGACGAAAAGGAAAATCCGACGGAAAAAGAACTAGGTCAACATGATACAAAATGAAAGTGTTATAAGTAAAATAGTAAAGTGAGGTAAACTTCCCGAGTCCCTTGTGATCAGATTGAGGGTCCTTGACCTAAACGAATTTTGGAGAAAATATTCGTCAGAATCTCTAATTTTAGAGCATCATTTGGTCTTTGAAGTACTTGAGAGTGATAAGTTCGACTGGATGGTTTCTCCTTTGCTCTGTCGCGTTCGTAATGAGCTTTATCTTCTCCGGTGAGGTCGAATGCAGGCGAGATCCCGTCAGTGCTATTCTCGGTAGTTTTAGTACTCCTTTTTTAGGAAGCGTGTACTTGATCTAGATTTGTTGGATCCATCCCTTCTAGTAACTCTAAAGGCGTTTTCAGATAAGTCTGGATGTCGATCTGAGATTTTGCAAGATTCTGTTGAGTCTCCGGGAGTTCTCCTTGGTCCTTACCCAACCTTTTCAAGGATTAGCAGTAGATTTTTATGAAAATAGGTTACTAGGGCATTTTTTTATGCAGGAATAAATCCATGTGATCTGGGATGCACTAACCTATTCACTAAGGTCAAACTAGAAAGAGAGAGAGAAAGTGCTGGTAGGGATAACTCTCTCGGCTAAGCCTGTAGGGGATTTACAGAGACTGGATCAATAGAACGTTTTTTATTTGGATTAGTAGAATCAGCTTCCTTCCTAATTAATGGTGAACATGATTGAGATCTGTAACTGAGTGGACAACCTCCCACCGTGGTCGCCAAAATATAGTTACCTAAAATATGAGAGAGGTTAGAAGTGGGATTCTAGGGTTTCTGAAAGTGAGTTACGGGAGGTTGAGCACGAACAGTCTTCGCCTAAACTACGCACAATGGCCGTTCAATGGCTGCTTCAGTCACAAGGAAGAGATTTAGGGATGGTCTTAAGGAGGGAAGCAGATGAAGAGAGAGATCAGAGAATTCTAGGGTTTGAAGAAGAATTACTCTGAGAGATTATCAGAAAGATGATCATAGCTTGGAAAAATAGAGGACCTATTTATAACTGAATTCTCTAATCTCAGGTTGGTGAAGATAAGGATTGCTTTTCATGCCGTGCAGAGCAATTCTCCCGTCTCTTCAGGAATAGAAATAAACTAGGTTGAGTTTATCTCATTATTCCACCGCCTTTACTCTCTTCTGCGATGAAAAATAAGCCGGGTATTTCTCACACGTGTCGTAGACCGCCAGACCAAAACCCTAATTGTTATACCCCTATTTGTGTGAAGCTGAGTCAGCCTTTGTGATGATGTGTTGAGAGATAAATATTCTCTTTAGCCGAGTTGGCCAAGATAGAGAGATATTCTGTGATTTGTGAGAATGACTAGGATGAGTCACGTGAAAAGGCATGGAATGCCTTAGGAATCGTGTGTTAAGTGTGAGAGGGGCTGAGGCTGATATCCCTCTCTCCATGGCCGGTCACATATGTCATGTGGAGACCGTATTATTGCTTATGGGCCCCTTTGTTGAGCATGCGGAGCTATAAAAAGCTTATCCACGTTTTTGATATACATGTATAGTTCAGGCTCAATTTACTAGCCGTGGGTGTGTTTGAGAGGCTGAGAAATAGGCTTGAGCCCTAGGTAAGGAGTGCGCCTATCATGTGAATCTCTCCGAGATTTTGAGGAGAGATTTGAATCTCTCCGAGATTTTTGAGATTTTTGCAGAGAGATTTGAATCTCTCCGAGATTTTGCAGAGAGATTTGAATCTCTCCGAGATTTTGCAGACGGAGCAAAATTCTCTCCGTGATTTTGCATATGGATCAAAATCTCTCTGAAGATTTTCTTAACTAATCCGAATATCTCTATGGTCAGCTGGGACTCGACCTGGAGAGAGAGAAAAGGATTTGTACGCCAAATTAATGCCTCTGCGAGACTTTGGCTCACTTGTGTTTGACCAGCGTATCTTGCAGGGATGTGCTAGGAATCAACTGTGTATCCATATGATGGGACAACAAGACCAGTGTATCTCGAAAGGATGTTCTAGGAGTCTGTTGAAAAGTAACAAAGGTAGAATAACCAGCGTATCTCGCGGGGATGTCCTAGGAGTTATTCGAAAACCTCAGTAAGTCAAGTCAGAGCCTAGAGCAGACATGACCAGTCTATCTCGCGATGATGTACTAGGAATCAGTCCTTGATCTCAAATAGGGTGAGTAGTGCTTACAAGAGATTTGCAAATCTCCGTTCTGGGTCATAAGTCTGTCGGGACGTATTTACGCATTTACAGAGCCTACATGACCAGCAGCATCTCGTTGAGGATGTATACTAGGAATCATGGCATCACAATCAGCTTCATCTCGTGAAGACATGCTGGAATTATGGTTGTTCTGGTTCATAAATCTGTCGGGGACATTTTACACTCTACAGAACCTACGTGACCAGCAGTATCTCGTCGAGGATGTGCGCTAGGAATCACGGCATCACGACCAGCAGTGTCTCGCGGGGACGTATACTATAAATCGTGGCTAAGGATGCCTTGAAGGCCAAGGGCTTAATCTCTCCCATGAGAGTTAATTCTGTTTATAGGGTTGAAATGACACTTTTGGCCCCTTATCCAAATTTCACCATCTACAGTAGCTTCTCATCCAAATTCTTGATTTCCTTGGTTCTTCAACATTACTCGAAATCTTCGTCACTTCCAAGTAAGGGTGCACACGGTACGGTTCGGCTCGGTTCCATCCGAGACCGAATACCTGTACCTCCCTAGTATCGGTTCTTAGTTTTTGGACCGGTACCTGTACCTTGTTCCTCGGTTCCGGTACCATTCGGGACAAGTACTGTACCAGGGACGGTTCTGGTACCAGACGGTACTTTTTGCAATCAAAACTTATCTTTCTTTCTTCTTCTTCTTCTAATTTATGATTTTTTTTTGGGTTTTGTGAATCAAAACATAAGATAACGAAACGTAGAGTAGAAAAGTAGTTAGGGGTATCGAGTAAGACATGACTTGAGATGATAAAGGAGAAGATGAATATCAAGTTCTGTTGTTTTGGATCAGTGTCTCAATCTACTATCTCTTTGGTGGTTCTGCTGGTGGTTCGATTTCTGGTACCCAATAGTTGGATCGAATCAATCGATCTCTCCTCACTCTAAGTTTAACTGAACATAAAAAAATAAAATAGATTGATTGATATAACAACAGATGGAAAGATCATAGATTGTTAGTTGTTACCTGTTGTTGGCTTGTTGCTGTTATTATGAAGAAAAATAGAAGATACGAGAGAAAGAGGTGGTGTTCCTTCTCAGAGAAAGAGGAGTTGCGAAGAAGAAAGAGGAAAAATAAAATGAGAAACCCATCTATTCTTCTGACCTAATTTCTATATATACCACCATTAGATTAAATCCCTAAATATAATGGTCAGTATTATTCGGTACAAACGGGACGGGACGGGACATGAATAGGGCCATGTACCTGTACCCCCTAGAGGACGGTTCTCAATTTTTGAACCGGTACCTATACCCCCTTCCTCGGTTCGGTACAAAATCAGGTACGGTTCCACCGGTTCCGGTACGGTCCGGTTTTTCGGCTCGGTTCATGTGCACCCTTACTTCCAAGTACTCCAGTGATTCTGAACGTGTTCAACTCAGCATCATAGTTGTTGAAGATCCGTAGCTATAACAATAAGAAAACAGTAGCTCTCAATCATTGTTCTACAATGTTATGGTATCATTACACAACTTCAAAGTCCAATTGAATCAATACTTTGACAACAATACTATGGTGATTTGTATCACTCCCCCTTAGTCAATACTTCATCTCACATGAAAACCACCCCCCTTACATAATGATCCGTAAACCATATGTATTTTTAGTGTGAACTACACATTAATTCTCCCCCTTTTTGTCAATATAAATTGGCAAAGGTACAAAAACTAGTGGGATCATATTGAAATTCTCATAGAGATACTTCATGTCTAAAAGAGAACATATCAACTTTGTTTCGATTATTTCACATAGTCGAAACTTAGTGTATTCATCAAGGAGTTTATAAAGATACAAGAAAACTCCTACAATATTCCACAGCCGCACTCCCAACAAAGATTTGGAAATTAAGCACAAATTCAATTACATGTAACATGAATTTGTATCCATAAAACTCAATTAAATTAACCACAAGAGAACCCATGATTAATTTAATTGGAAATGCTCAATATAAGAGAACTTACGGAGCCACACAGTACTTTCACATAGGAAAAACATCTAAGTGTTCAGAAACGGTTCTTAGTTTAATAACCAAAGCTAGAGAAACTTAGGGAGATACACGAACAAGTCAGCAAAAATATTTTCACATCCCTCTTGGAGATTATTGTTCTTGTCCAAGGGAAAATAGACAAGAACAATCTCAAAACTTATAAAGAGTAATTTCTCCCACCTAAAGAAGGATCGGGAGGTTTCACAAGAGAGGAGGATGATTTTGTTAAAACTTGTTTCATATTCCTCTTTGTGGAGTGAGAATCCGAAGAGGATATTTTTCTTTCCTTTATTTTTATGAACATACTGTTCATCAATTGTTGCATACTATGAATGGTTCTGAAAATCTCTTTAGAAAATGACATAGATTTCTAATGAGATTTCCTTTTCTTCTTCTGAAAACGTGATTTAGAAGAAGATTTTTTAAGAACCTTTGTGCAATCCGTTTCTGGGTAATCCTGATTTTTATTCAAGGCATAATGTGAAGTTAACCATGTCTTTCTCATCATGAGAGAGATTAGAACATGACAAAATCACAAGAGTAATATATGATGATTCGGTGTGCAAGAACTTATCGAAGAGTATCTATCATCATTTTTAACATCACAATTGCGAGAAGTCGCATTTTCTTGTCTTAATGTATTTAGTTGACATTCCAAATTTTCAATCATTTTAATCCAGACTTCCTTTTCCAGTTCAAAATTTCTCTTAATCAAGTAGAGATGTTTGGTTAAGAGATCGAATTTTTATTCTGGAGCAGTTTGATTGTTTATCATGGAATAACCAGAGTTGTCGGAAGAACAAGGGTGATTATCAGCAAAATAAGTGAGAGAACTTTCACAGACATCTTCCTCAGGACAGTAGTCAAGAGTTGCCATCCATGCTTTGGTTATCTAACTCTTTTCCTTATCAGGAACACCAAAAATGTGATGATCACATTTGTAACACATGGAAAAAGTTCCATTGACATAGTTTTTGTGAACTTTCTTGTTCATTACATTGATTGAAGAGGATTTTTTGCGAGACTTTCTTTTTCTTCTCCTAAGAGTTTTCTTTAACTGTTGTACACACAGTGAAAGAGTAGAATTAAAGCAATTCTCATCCTTCAGATCAATCAATTTTGGACACAGAGAACTTACATCAGAAGAAGTAACAGAATTGCAACTCATTCGAAGTTTTTCTATTTTACTAAGTTCAAGATCAAAAATATTTAGTTTTCCTACCAGAGAGTTTCTGGATAGAGTATAAAGGTTATTTCCTTCAACAATGTCATGTTTCTTAGAATCGTATCAGGCTAGTAATGATCTGAGAATTTTCATCACAATGTCCTTTTAAGGAATAGTCTTACCCAATGCAAAATATGCATTAACAATTTCAGACACTTGTGATTAAACTCATCAAATGAATCTTTATCACCCATACGAAGGTTTTCCAAATCATAATTTAGGTTTTAAAGCCTAGCTTCCTTTTCACAGGTATTCCCTTAAAAAACAGTTTCTAAGATATCCCATGCATCTTTATCCCTAGTGCACGTAGTTACATGGTACTGAAGATCTGGGGTAATGGCATGTATGATAGCGTTTAAACTGTCAGAATTTCGCTTTGCAGCGAGAATCTCGTTAGGTTCATATCTACCAATATCCTTTGCAATAGAGACACCGTCTACTTTAACCATTGGAGGATTGTAGCCATTAACAACATAAACCCATGATTGCAAATCACGCGCTTGAAGAAAAACACGCATAGCAATTTTTCACCATAAGTAATTCGAGCCATCGAAGTTTGGCGGTACGTTTACTGAGATAGCACGTCTTTCCATAGAGTCAGATCGCTATAAACACAGACTTATGAGGTCTTAAATGTGTTTGCCAGCTCTGATACAAATTGAAAAAGCGGGGGTCTAACAACCACACCCAATATTTCTCTTAGCAATCTGTAGGGACTAACTCCAATATACTTTCAAGAGAATCAACTAGACAGTCAGATTCAATCTTAAGAAAAGTATATCAAGAGTTATATCTCTATTTCTCAATTCAATCTGCAATCAAACAAATAGAAATTTGCGAGCCCGATTGAATAAAAGAAATAACTTGGACGGTATCAAAAACCAATATCCAAGTGTCAATCAATTTAATCAACAACCCAAAGGTCGGATTCAAAATTGATTGAACTTATGCACAACCAGTGTTCAATTATATATAAAATATAATGCAGAAAAGAAATAACACAGACACAAGAAATTTTGTTAACGAGGAAACTGCAAATACAGAAAAACCCCGGGACCTAGTCCATATTTGAACACCACACTGTATTAAGCCGATACAGACACTAGCCTACTACAAGTTAACTTCGGACTGGAATATGGTTGAGCCTTAACCAATCTCACACTGATCAAGGTACATTCGCGTTCCTTACGCCTATGAATCCCATCATGACTCTACGCACTTGATTCCCTTAGCTGATCTCACCCACAACTAAGAGTTGTTACGACCCAAAGTCGAAAAATTGATAAACCAATCTGTCTCACACAGAAAAGTCTATTGAATAGATAAATCTGTCTCCCACAGAAATACCTAGAAGTTTTTGTTCCGTATTTTGATAAATCAGGGCGAACAGGAACTAATTGATATACCAATTGATATTCTCGAAGAACAGCCTAGAAATATCAATCACCTCACAATAATCTTAACTGTATGGTAGCGAAACAAGATATTGTGGAATCACCAACGATGAGACGAAGATGTTTGTGACTACTTTTTATCTTTCTTATCAGAGAATAAATCTCGATCAAATCTTAGAGAAGATAGTACTCAATACGATAAAAACAGCAAGATCAGAACACACAACTACATAGAAAATAGTTGGGTCTGGCTTAACAATCCCAATGAAGTCTTCAAGTCGTTAACCTATGGAGTTTCGTGAAAAACCTAAGGTTAAAGGAAAATCGACTCTAGTCACAACTAGTATCACACAGGAGGTGTCGGGATTAGGTTTCCCAGTTTCTAGAGTTCTCCTTTATATAGTCTTCAAATCAGGGTTTGCCGTCAATGTTACCTTGGTAACAAAGCATTCAATATTCAACGTTAGATGAAAACCTGATTAGACTCAAACTAATATCTTTCAACCGTTAGATCGAACTTAGCTTGTTACACACAAATGAAAAGTGACTTCATTTAGATATGGGTAACCGTACCTAAACGTGTACACCTTGTTGGCTCAACAATAGTTAACCGAAGTTAGCCATATGAACACTTTCATATCAACCTTGTTCATCTTAACACAACTAGTTCAAATGACTCAAATGAAACTAGTTATAGAGTTGTTCAATTGTTTATATTCTCATAGAAGTATACAAGACACAATTGAAGCAAAATCGATTTTGATTCACTCGAATCAATTCATGAACATTATAGCCACGGTTTGCAAAAGATTGCATTCCTTATTATATAATGTATTAGTTCATGAACAAACCGATTTTAGAACATAACCTACTCAAGTATGCGAATGGGTACGCATACCTAAGTGGCCGGACCAAGTTCGGGTTCGCCAATATGCGAACGGGTATGCATACCTTCCAAAACTCAGTTGAATTTCCGGAACTTCAAACTCACGCCAGTACGCATACCGGTATGCATACTAAGTTCCCGGACTTCCATAACCAACCAGTACGCATACGGGTATGCATACCATGGTTCCCGAACTTTGACAACACATATGCAAGTACGCATACTGTGCTGTATCCAATCATGGTTATTTGTTCTAAACTCCCATTTCAATCATTGAAACATTCTTAGAAGACGACAATAGCTGTCTCACGCAAACTATTAGCTTCAAAGCAATTTTCAAGTGATTGAAAGATTAATACAAAACATTCCGAGTCTACATTAAATGACTGTCTCATACAAATCATGTAAGATGTTACAAGGCAATTTTCACATGATCATCTGATGACTTTCGTCAAGAATATAAGATAAACTTGGTTAAAGAGAAAGCTTACCAACATATATTTCGAGAAATATGTAAGCGAGTTAAACTCAGCTCGAAATATCAATTGTGTGTAATCGAAGTCTATATAGCTATATGTCTTTTGTCTCAACTAGGAGATAAAGTAGATAGACTTTTGAGTGATAGATGAGTTCAAGTCTCCACATACCTTTTTTTTATGAAGTTACACAAGATCCCCTTAGTAGTTCTTCGTCTTCAATCGATGAACGTCGTGAAGTCTAATGCTCAACTACACTTACTATCCTAATCCGCGACTTAGCTATAAGTAGACTAGAAATCAAGACTTATAGTTTGGGTAAATAAACTTGACAACAAGCTTGAGATAGAAACGCTTGCGAGTTCGACCGAGCAGTGCTCTAACAGCTATGACCAAAAGTCGAAGACTTGATAAACAAATCTGTCTCACACAGAAAAGTCTATTGAATAGATAAATATGTCGCCCA
Organism: Papaver atlanticum; assembly: GCA_023531105.1. Lineage (NCBI taxonomy): Eukaryota > Viridiplantae > Streptophyta > Magnoliopsida > Ranunculales > Papaveraceae > Papaver > Papaver atlanticum. The sequence continues at coordinate 2,629,388 of JAJJMB010014053.1, forward strand.
CAGAAATACCTATGAGTTTTGTTCCGTCTTTTGATAAATCAAGGTGAACATCAACCAATTGATACACCGGACTTATGTTCCCGAAGAACATCCTAGTAATATCAATCACCACACAATAATCTTAATCGTATGGTAGCGAACAAGATATTGTGGAATCACAAACGATTATACAAAAATGTTTGTGACTACTTTTTATCTTGCCTATCGGAGATTAAATCTCAAGAAAATCTTAAAGAAGATAATACTCAATATGATAGAATAAAGCAAGATAAGAACACGCAACTACAGAGAAAATAGTTGGGTTTGTCTTCACAATCCCAATGAAGTCTTTAAGTCGTTAACCTATAATGGTTTTAGGAAAAACCTAGGTTAAAAGAGAATCGACTCTAGTCGCAACTAGTATCACACAGGAGGTATGGGGATTAGATTTCCCAGTTGCTAGAGTTCTCCCTTATATAGTCTTCAAATCAGGGTTTGCAATCAATGTTACCTTGGAAACAAAGCACTCAATATTCACCGTTAGATAAAAACCTGATTAGACTCAAGCTAATATCTTTCAACCGTTAGATCGAACTTAGCTTGTTACACACAAACGAAAAGTGACTTCATTTAGACATGGGTAACCGTACCTAAACGTATACACCTTGTTGGCTCAACAATAATTAACCAAAATTAGCCATATGAACACTTTCATATCAACCTTGTTCATCTTAGCACAACTAGTTCAAATGACTCAAATGAAACTATTTATAGAGTTGTTCAATTGTTTATATTCTCCTATAAGTATACAAGACACAATTGAAGCAAAATCGATTTTGATTCACTCGAATGAATTTCTGAACATTATAGCCATGGTTTGCAAAAGATTGCATTCCTTATTATATAAATGTATTAGTTCATGAACAAACCGATTTTAGAACATAACCCACTCAAGTATGCAAACGGATACGCATACCTAAGTAGCCGGATTTGGGCCTGGGTTCGCCAGTATGCGAATGGGTACGCATACTGTCGTACACCACCAAACTCAGTTGAATTCCCCAACTTGAACTTACGATGGTATGCGTACGGGTATGCATACTAAGTTCCCGGACTTCAACTAACAAACCAGTACGCATACGGGTATGCATACTGTGGTTCCCGAACTTGGAATAACTTGCAACAGTTAGCATACAAGTACGCATATTATGCTATATCCAATCATGGTTAATTGTTCTAAACTCTCATTTCAACCATTGAAACATTCTTAGAAGACCGTGTCTCACACAAACTATTAGCTTCAAAGCAGTTTTCAAGTGATCAAATGATCAATATGAAACATTCCGAGTTACACCAAATGACCGTCTCACACAAATCATATAAGATGTTACTAGGCGATTTTTATATGATCATCTTTTGACTTTCGTCAAGAATATAAGATGAACTTGGTTAAAGCGAAAGCTTACCAACACATATTTCGAGAAATATGTAAGCGAGTTAAACTCAGCTCGAAATATCAAATGTGTATAATCGAAGTCTATATAGCTATACGACTTTTGTCTCAAATAGGAGATAGAGTAGAAATAGAATTTTGAGTGATAGATGAGTTAAAGTCTCCACATACCTTTTGTTGATGAAGTTCCACAAACTTCCCTTAGTAGTTCTTCGTCTTCAATCAATGAACGCCATGAAGTCTAAAGCTCAACTACATATTCTATCCTAATCGGAGACTTAGCTATAAGTAGACTAGAAATCAAGACTTATAGTTTTGACAACTAAATTTGACAAACAAGCTTGAGATATCAACGTTTGCGAGTTCGACTGAGCAGTGCTCTAACACATCTATCACCAATTACAGTTTCCACCATCTTCCACGTCTCCAACCAATTCCTTCATTTCCTTGACCTAATTACCAGCAGCAGTTAATCATTCCCAATTCGAATTAATTCACACACCTCTTTGTCGATGAAGTTCTCCAAATGTCTTTGTTTGATCTTTAGTCTTCAATCGTCGAGGGTTATTTAGTGATGTATAATACTCAACTACCATACTTTAATCCTAGTCTGAGACTTGACTTTTGTAGACTAGAAATCAAGAAATAGTTTGTGCATCTAACATTGACAACAAGCTTGAGATTTCAAAACTTGCGAGATCGACCGAGCAGTGCTCTAACAATTGGTTTCATATTTCTTACACGGTATGCACAATTGTTAGTACTCTAATTGATAACTTTGTGAGTGACTAATTGTTTTAGGTTTGAATCTTAGAAGATGTGTTAGGCTTTGTGTTATGATTTCTTAGATGTTGGTATGTTATATGATTTTTGTATGGTGTAATTAATATCCATGTTTGTACTCCTTTGTTGTTATGTTATTCTTACTCCATTCTTTTGTGAAATTTGGTCTCCTTCTTTAATACTGATTAGTTTCTTTTATTTTATGGGGGTTTAATCAATACATTTAATGATTTCTAAAAAAATTAATGAATTTGCAAAGTATTATGCTATTGGTTGTATACTTTTAAAATCGCTTTCGAAGTTTACATTACTGGTTATATATTATGAAAAAGTCTTCTAAAAATTTTGTTACTAGATGTAGACTTAAAAATTCAAAGATTTTGCATGCTTACTTATTTTCAAGACTTTGAATGATTTTTGTGTATTTATTGCCTTGTTGAAAGTCATGCAAAATATGTAAGAATTTGGAAGACTTCCAAAAATTTAAAACTATTTATTATTCTCTTTTATTTTATATTATAAATATAAAATCTATAAAACCCATATCATAGATGTATATAAATTATATAATATGATTAAACACTTTTTATTTTCGTTGTTACGTAAGAATGCGTAATATAATTATTTTCATTATTAATTTTATTGCATTTTATTGAACAACAGAAAGATGTTGTATATATAATAATAGTTTTTTTTTTCTTTTGTTGGTTGAAGTCAGTATATAAATAAGCTACGATAAATTTTTATATTTGTATTTTTTATGTTAGGCTTTTATATAATTCTTTAGATTTCTATATAAAACTTGTTTTTACAACTCTTCGGGATTCTACAAATCTCTGTAAGACACTAGATAACTATGTATAACTCCTCGATATTTCATCCATTTCTGCACAATTCTCATAGAGTTATTACTTTTCATGACTCTTTGTAAGTCTATACAAATCTATAAAAGTATTTACTGAGAAAACCTTTGTTAACTACAGGTGAAAATGTTGTCATTCTTGAAGAGAATCTCTCTCATGCTGCCATCCTTGGAGAAAATCTCTCATATTGCTCGGAGAATTTTATCTACAAGCGCAATCCCTATCTTAGTTCGATCAATGAAGAGAATTCTTCCTATATACACATTTCAAGATGGAGATATTGAGATAAAATCTCCTCTAATTATCCCTGGGGAAAGTGAACTTGAGTGACATTTGGTTAGCGATTGATGTAATTTCAACTTTGTTGTAGTAAAAGGTTCGTTGAGAGTTGTGAAAGCAATTGATTTTAGACTTATTTAAACTAAAAATAGAGAAATTTTAAATCCAAATTTGTTTTTAAGATTGAAAATAACCAAGACACTAGATTCCACTATTACACATGAATGAATGATGGTAAAAATCTCAAAACTCTAATTATCTTTAAAATCTCTTTTTCTTAATTCACAAATAATCAAGCATATTCTCAAACATTAATTGTATCCCTTAAGCATAGATTATCTAAAAAAAGTATAACCTATCTAATTGAATCACAACTAATTAAGAAAATTATGCAAACAATTAAAATTCAGCAAAGCAGTGATTTGAGTGAATTATAAAATGCAAATTAGAGAAAAATAGAATAGTTACCAATTATTCATGCATCAATAGCTTCCTCCGTGCCTTGATTACGCGAGAATTAGCTCATCATCATCATGGAAACATGCTCAAAATTCATCTTTATTAATGCTCAAAAATGGTTCACAAATGATGAAATGGGAGAAAAAATGAAAAAAACCGGGTTTGTAACACTTATATGTGTGACAAACTAACTGTTACATGAAACGATACAGCGAAAGTGTCACTGTCACTGTAGCAAAACGACAGTTCTGTAGCGTCTTATGTTCTTCCTCTTCTTCACTGCACCAGCAGAACGCAATATTCCTGTAACTTTTTTTTCCGGCTTTATGATGCTCTAAACTTCTCCGTATTCTCCCCCAACTCTCTGTTACCCTTCTCTATGCTCCCACATGCCTTTTTATACTCGACAGGAACAAGAATAATGTCTCATAACTCCACAAATTCTCCACAGTAAAGGAAAATTATTCTCGGGAATAATTTATTTTTTTTCTTCTCTGCATGCGATAAATTCTTGCTGACTCTCCATATTTATCTTCTACGAGCTCCTATTTACAGCTAAACTTCGTAAAACACGTGCAGTACACGTCCCAAACTCGCTGTAACTCATATAGAACCCGTGAAGAACTCGTGTCCTCTGTTTGCTTCAATCCAACGATGCATCCCAAGTTTTTCGAATATGAAGGACTTACCAGTCCTGTGCGAGTGTAACAAGATGGAATGAGTCGATTGGAGTGATTGAATCTCTCCACAGCTCCTCCAAATTCAAAACAGAAAACTCCGCAGGTGAAAAAAAAAATGAATCTGCATTTTCCCGCCAATTTTTATAAACCGTGAAGAAGAAGGGTGTCCCCCTAACTAAACCGGGGGTGCGAATAGCAGGTGCCCAACTGAGGTGCCCCTTATCCAAACTGAGAGTCCGAATAACAAATATCCTCCAGGGGTGCTCCGCATAATTTTTCGAGCCGATTTTTCCAAAAATGTTTATTTCCCAAAAATACCTACAAACACATAAAACACCATAATAAGTACAAAAATGGGTACTAACAATATACACAATAGAGATGAAAACAGACACATAAATGCGTCTATCAGCGATTACTATAAACATGGGATTTTATTTCCTATTTTTTGTACTATTGTTGATGATGTGGCTTTATTGAAATTGGATGGAGCCAAAATTGTTTACTGGCGCAAACCACCATGCAGATGAGTAAAAGATTGATATTGATGCATCTGTTAGATGTTTAAGAAGAGCTATCATTGGAGTTATTTTAAGAGTGTGAAGTCTAAAGGGGAAAAACAAGTTGTTTGTGTATTACAGCTTTTCACTAACATGATGACTACAAATCCATACCTTATGTTATATATCATGAATTAAGAGCTATACTGATTGCTCTTCATCAAGCTTTTGATTTGTATCCTTCTTATATAGACAGAATGACGATTTCATCTGGTAGCAAAATGTTGTGGATCTAATTAGAGCATTGCGGTTTGATGTTATTGATTCAATAGATCAAAAAAGAATGAATAAGATTTTGAAAGAAGAAGAAATATGGGATTGTTAAAATTTTGGTATTCGAAACGATGGTATTGCGATGTTAACGAGCATAGTAGTGTTTCCCGTACAGAGCTCCCAAAGTAGTAATGAAATGGGGCAATTACAAGTTATCTGTAAACTTAATTTTGTTATTAATGTTCTTACTCACTTATAAATGATACAATTACATGGCTATTTAAAGCCTTTACAACAGATCATCTAGGATCTTTTTACTTAGCTTGAAAGGAAATACAAACTAGGTATTCTTATTTTATATATTTTTAATTTACTTAAACCTAGTTGTTAATTTAGCTCCCCAAGTAACCGATTGTATAGACACTCCTAACAACCGACTAACTATAGCTTTCACATTACAGGAGTACTTAGAGTACATAACTAGTTTTTTCTAGAATATGCTAGATTCATTTAGACATTACAAATTACAATATTTAAACACCCCCTATTAATTTTTAATGGTCTTCAATTTTTGTTTTCACCCAATCTTGAGCGAGTTATTAGCTTTTTAGTCTGCTTTGCATAGATTCTTTTTAACTTTGTCAATTTATTATCTCGATATTTCATCTTCATGTATTCTTTTTCACTTAGTATATCTCCTTAACTTCAGTGTGCTATCCTTCTTCAAAGTTGACATTTTTGATATGTCGATCTTGCATAAACTTAGTCTGATAGTTTTCTTAGATGCAGTTGTTCTTCTCCCAGTGGATACATGTCCACTGACTTCATTTCACGAGTAAAATATTAGTGTTCTCGTGATAAACACGGCTTTCTTGCCATCTTTTCTTTTTGATATTTGAGGAGGCATTATGTATATATTTCTCTCTAACCTCAAATCGTCTTCGAAAATGCATTCTCGTATACATATCCCTTCTTCTTTGACAATTGAGGAAGACGACAAACTTTGTCGCTCTCTACTCTCATCTTTATCTTTGTTATTTAAATGTTCAAGAGGCATACATTTGTTTCGCTCTATTCCTTCAATATCAATATTGGAAATGCAATCTCATAACATATCTTCTTTAAGAAGCACGAGCACAATATGTGAGTAAAACTTGGTAATGTACACCAAATGCTCACAAACTTAGAAACCATAAACAAAAACTACTCTTGTAACACCCCGTGTTTTTAGCATGGCGCATGCTAAAAGGTGCGCCATGGCCCGAGATGAAGCTTCATCCAAAGCTTTCGTTGCGTAGGAAAAGGAACATTGTCCCTTGGCCAATGCGTTGACAATTGGCTGAGCATCGGGTTGGCAGCGGACGGCCAACATGGCTGAACATCGGGTTGGCAGCGGACGGCCAACATGGCTGAACATCGGGTTGGCAGCGGACAACCAACATGGCTGAACATCGGGTTGGCAGGGGACGGCAAACATGGCTGAACATCGGGTTGGCAGCAGACAGCTAACATGGCTGAACATCGGGTTGGCAGTGGACGGCCAACATGGCTACACATCGGAGTTGGCATTGGCAGTGAACAGCCATCTTGGCCGGTTATTCAGAAATATATGGCAACTGCCATGAATAGTAAAAGTGGGAGTTGATGAATGATTTTTGGTCCCCCAATTTAAGTTGTAAAAATGTCAAATTAACATATATAGGGAGGGGTAGTTGGTTGAAGGTGCATATGCAGACTATGCACCAAGTAAGCTTCATAGCTTAGCCGGGAGAGTATAAATGATGCCTAAGTCTCATTTATAATTGCATAACCTTCCCAATGGAGCGTATTGAGCATGGGAATCACTATTCCATGTCGTGGGCTAAATATGCATTTTGAAGGAACGGCCTATACGGACTAGACCGTTACCATTATTGTTTGGCCACAGCCTCGCAAACGAGTTGGTTTAAGTTTTCTGTCCCTTTAGGGATGAACTACGGTCTGTGCTTGATCCATTTGGAGTAAGGAAGGGTACGTAGGCAGCCGCAATGAGTTGCAGCATTGCCGGTCCAGCACTTTGTCGCTCATATCATCTATTTGAGAGATGATTGCGGCACATTGGCCTCTCATATCATCTAAGATCGGTAGCTCGACACAGGAGATGATTGTAGCCAAACTTGGTGAGACAAGTTGACGCAGATGAGCAAGTTATAGCCTATCTGGAGGCTAAAAACCCGATTGTCGTAATTTAGCTCAAGACGGGTCTAAATTGATTGGAAACTTCCCAACGATCAAGACGTGATAGAACGGTCTTGGAATTTTAGCCAAATTCCATCGTTTTGGGCCTCAAAAGGCCGTTTTTGCTTTCTTAATAAACCCTTTGCAGGGCAGGGGTAAGTTTGAAAGGTGTGGAAGCTAAGTTAGCTGCATCATGCTCCACGAGCATGCTTGCAAGGGCAAATGGACGTGCATTTTCCTAGCTTTAATGCCCGGACCGTAGATTCATCATGGCGCACCGGGGAAGTTATGGCATGCGTGCCCAGACACGTTAGGCGTAATTTTATGATCCGTCATAGTTTGTATCACAGCAAGTTCCGAGATAACTCTAGGGACTGTGCGGAGTGGACTCGTCAACAAGTAATTTTCCTTCAAAAAGGAAATAAAGTTGGATAGTAGCCCAACTTTTGCGCGGAAAGGAGTTTGTAACTGTTGTGCCAGTTACTATGCGAATCGAGTTGAGCTTGTTTAAGTACTGTGAGTTTACCTGGCCTAAGTGGCACCCCACTTACGAGTGGATATCCGGAAGACCGTCTAGGACGGTGGGTAGACAATAGGACTGATCATCCCCACACGTTGGCAACTGGACAATGGTGTGCGTTGTCAGGCCCGGCTAGCATCCCACTTACGAGTGGCAACTTGGATGACCGTCAGGGACGGTGGACAACTGGATTCTGTTCCACACAGTACTGCACTAGGATCTTGTCATTTCGATGACATCTTCAACCTTGTGAACTTTAGGGATTCCTGAGTGGTGGTATGAGACACCCCTTAGGATACCTTGTTAAGATATCCTCTTGGCAACTGGCCAATTGAGATTCTCGTTATCGTTGTGGACTCTTTTTGGATTCCTGAGTGTGCGATATGGGACGTATGCTCAGAAAGTCCTAATCGATGCTCCATGACAGACTGAAGAAACCTTGTGTGATTTATGAGCATCTGGTATGGGACTTTTGCTCGGGAATCCAAACCGAAGAGATTGTCCACAATAGTTTTGTTTTGAATTTTGGGGACGAAATTCTTTAAAGGGGTGAATATTGTAACACCCCATGTTTTTAGCATGGCGCATGCTAAAAGGTGCGCATGGCCCGAGATGAAGCTTCATCCAAAGCTTCCGTTGCGTAGGAAAAGGAACACTGGCCTTTGGCCAATGCGTTGACAATTGGCTGAACATCGGGTTGGCAGCGAACCAACATGGCTGAACATCGGGTTGGCAGCGGACGACCAACATGGCTGAACATCGGGTTGGTAGCGGATAGCCAACATGGCTGAACATCGGGTTGGCAGCGGACGGCCAACATGGCTGAACATCGGGTTGGTAGCGGATAGCCAACATGGCTGAACATCGGGTTGGCAGGGGACGGCCAACATGGCTGAACATCGGGTTGGCAGCAGACAGCCAATATGGCTGAACATCGGGTTGGCAGTGGACGGCCAACATGGATGAACATCGGAGTTGGCATTGGCAGTGAACAGCCATCTTGGCTGGTTATTCAGAAATATATGGCAACGGCCATGAATAGTAAAAGTGGGAGTTGATGAATGATTTTTGGTCCCCCAATTTAAGTTGTAAAAATGTCAAATTAACATATATAGGGAGGGGTAGTTGGTTGAAGGTGCATATGCGGACTATGCATCAAGTAAGCTTCGTAGCTTAGCCGGGAGAGTATAAATGATGCCTAAGTCTCATTTATAATTGCATAACCTTCCCAATGGAGCGTATTGAGCATGGGAATCACTATTCCATGTCGTGGGCTAAATATGCATTCCTTTGATGCATTTTGACGGAACGGCCTATACGAACTAGGCCATTACCATTATTGCTTGGCGACGGCCTCGCAAATGAGTTGGTTTAAGTTTTCTATCCCTTCAGGGATGAACTACGGTCTGTGCTTGATCCATTTGGAGTAAGGAAGGGTACGTAGGCAGCCGCAATGAGTTGCAGCATTGCCGGTCCAGCACTTTGTCGCTCATATCATCTATTTGAGAGATGATTGCGGCACATTGGCCTCTCATATCATCTAAGATCGGTAGCTCGACACAGGAGATGATTGTGTCCAAACTTGGTGAGACAAGTTGACGCAGATGAGCAAGTTATAGCCTATCTAGAGGCTAAAAACCTGATTGTCGTAATTTAGCTCAAGATGGGTCTAAATTGATTGGAAACGGCCCAACGATCAAGACGTGATATCACGGTCTTGGAATTTTAGCCAAATTCCATCGTTTAAAGCCTCAAAAGGACGTTTTTGTTTTCTTAATAAACCCTTTGCAGAGCAGGGGGTAAGTTTGAATGGTGTGGAATCTAAGTTAGCTGCATCATGCTCCACGAGCATGCTTGCAAGGGAAAATGGACGTGCATTTGCCTAGCTTTAAGGCCCGGACCGTAGCTTCATCATGGCGCACCGGGGAAGTTATAGCATGCGCGCCCAGGCGCCAAGCGTAATTTTCCGGTCTGTCACAACTCTTTAACCACTTATTAGAAAGTAATTACTTTTTTTATCTTCACCTTCATGGTGACGCTTTCGATTATGTAAGTCTACTTTAACTTAGGAATTCAGTAGCATTTTCATTCTTTCTCTTTTTTCTATCTTCTTTTTTTTTTCTTTTTAAATCATCTTTTTTCCAAAACTTTGATTTGGAAGAAATATTTTTGCATCTTATCATTCTTAGACATTATATCTTTTCACCTCTTTTGATTCGTATGTGTCGAAAACACTTTGATGCACTGGAAACACCTCGATGCTGGAAAAAAAACTTTGACGCCCATATGATCAAACAAGATCTAATACCATGTTAAAATTTTGGTATTCGAAACAATTATATTTTGGAGTTATAGAGCATAATAGTGTTGCTCGTACAGGGCTCCTAAAGCTCTCAAAATAGTAATGAAGTGGAGCAAGACAACTTATCTGTAAACTTACACTTTTTATTAATGTTCTTGCTCCACTTACAAAGGATACAAGTACATGGTATAACATGGCCCAACATTTGGAGGTGTGACACATGGCTATTTATAGCCTTTACAACAGATCATTTGGGGTCTTTTTACTTGGCTTGAAAGGAAATACCAACTAGAAATTCTCATTTTATTTTTTTAATTTACTTAACCTAATTGCTAACTTAGCTTCCCAGGCGATTGTGTAAACACTTCTAACAACCAACTAACTATAGATTTCACATTCCAAGAGTACTCAACATACATGTATAATTCTTTTTAGAATATGCTAGACTCATTTAGACATTACAAATTACAATATTCCAATAAATTTCAAATTAAGATTGTGGTAAAAGAAATAGTGGATTACTTAAAGTTTTAGTGGAATGTCAAAGATGGAGAGTTTCATAAAGTGGTGGAATTTAGTTACAAAGAAGGTAACTTTTGGCCGATTTCTGCACTAAACAAACTAAAGGAGATGAAAATTTGATACACCAGGTGAAACCTAATGAAAAGTTTAACTATATTTTGAAAAGGATATCAAGGGACGTTTTATCCGATTCCCAGAAAAAATGTTGGGGAATTAGTTAAAGGATGGAAATTTTGGTGACAAGTTTGTAAATAAATAAATATATATATGAACCAATTTCGGATTTTAATAACAAAAAGAATAATCAATTATAGTTTTAGTGAGAGACATCGTAAAGTTTTGAAGAAAAAAGTAATGGAAGACGTAGATTGCTTGTTTGTAGTATCAATAATAAAGACCATAAAACCATAACGCTAATTGATGTGTAGAATTCCATAAGAAAAGTAATGCAACAGATAATGTTATTACAAGAATCGATGTTTTTAATCTCTATCAGATCTTTATGTTTTTCTCACTGTGATGATTACAGAATACTTAGTAGAAAATATTTCGGTGAGGTTAGGAATCCTTGTTTTTCTCCTTATATAACTGTTTTATCAAGAGTTAACAGACGTGGGACTTCAACTTTAAATGACACCTATTTGGAAGGGATGCAATAAGTGAAGAGATATGAGTTGGTTATTTATAACCGTTCCCATTTGTAGATGTGGTGCATGGGACGTATCACTGTTTTTATAACATTCTACTGCTTAACACGTTTGTCTCTTAAACATGTGTTTCCCCTTCATTCTGTAAGTAGATGAATTTTGAATGTTCATTATATGACCAATGATAAATCTCAACAAAATGAAACATGTATACAAAATTAATGTACGAATCATGGCGGTCAAAATGAAACATGTGTTTCCCCTTCATTCTATAAGTAGATGAATTTTGAATGTTCATTATATGACCAATGATAAATCTCAACAAAATCTCAACAAAATGAAACATGTATACAAAATTAATGTACGAATCATGGCGGTCAAAACATTATTGCAAGCTATCCCTTAAATGTATCACGATACCATCATTTTCATAAATAGTTTATTAACATAATGGCTTTATAAATAAGTACCAATTACTTATTCAGGTCATTGTTGTCTCCAACAAGACATTTCTAATTTTACAAGATTTTATGTATACAACTTGAATGAAAATATACAAATCTTATTCATAAATGCTTAGTTACATAATTCAGAAAACGTCTAAACGCACGATACAAAATACACATCATAGGTTGATCAAAACCATATGCTTAACATGTTCCCTGTATAACTAAAGATATAATTCTTTTGTCAAGGGATCAGCAAGCATCATTTCAGTGTTAATGTGCTCTATAGTCACGTAATTTAACTGGACAGGCTCTCTCACAAAAAAGTACTTGATATCGATATGTTTATTCTTACTCCCAGTTTTCTTGTTGTTATAGTAGAAAACTACAGTTGAGTTATCACAATATAACATTAATGGCTTTGAGATGGAATCCACAATTCTTAGCCATGTGATAAAATTTTGTAACCATATAAATTTTGAAGCTGCTACGTAATATGCTACAAACTTTGCCTCCTTAGTTGACGTTGCAATCAACATTTGTTTGACAATTTTCCAAGAAATTGCTCCTCCGGCAACAAGAAAATGTATCCCGAAGTTGACTTTTTAGTGTTAACATCAGCGGAAAAATCTGAATCCGAATACCAATCACTTTTAAAGGGTCATCAGATTATTTATATGTGAGTAAAAATCTTTGGTTCCTCGTAAATAACGTATTACTTTATTTGCGGCACACCAATGCTCAAAACCTGGGTTACTCTGAAATCTTCCCAACATTCAAACTGTGAAAGCAATGTCAGGTCTTGTACAAACTTGTGCATATATTAAGCTTCCAACCGCAGATGCATATGGAATGGTTTCCATCATTTGCAGTTCTAGATCATTCTTTGGACAAAGATCTAAACTTAACTTATCTCCTACTACGTGCATAATTCTGCATTTGGAACCATTCCATAACTTTGTTTATATAGGCCTTTTGAGACAATCATAGTGTGCCCTTGGGTCCTGTCTCTATGCCAATGACATAAGAGGCTTCACCCATATCTTTCCTTTCAAAGTTTTGTGAAAAAAACTATTTCACCTCATGTAACAGTCCCAGATACTAGCTAACAAAATATCATCTACATATATGACAAGAAAGATTATTTTTCTCCCACTAACCTTGAGGTATATACATTAAGCCACAATGTTTTCTACAAAATCAAATTAAGATTATCACATTATGGGATTTTATTTACCATCGGCGGGACGCCTATTTAATCCCATATATGGATTTCATTAATTTGCAAACTACACCTTGACTTGGAGAGAAATCTTGAGGTTACATCACGTAACTTCTTCATCTAGACTTCCATTGAGAAAGTGGGAGGCTAGAGTTACTAACGATACTCCTTACCATGTCCATCAATGTGATATTCCTTCTTACAGTTTCATCATTTTGTTGTGGAGATCCAGAAGTCGTATATTGAGCAACAATTTCATGTTCTTCAAGGAATATTACGAATAGACCTAGTTTTTGTCCAGTTTCTATGTATCTTCCATAGTATTCACCTCTTTCTAATCTTACAATCTTTATTATTTTGTTATTTTGTTTCTCGACTTCTGCTTTAAATGATTTAAAAGTATTTAATGCTTCACCTGTATCGTTAACAAGATAGAGATACACAACTCTTTTATGATCATCAAGAAAGATGATGAACCATTTTGACCATTCAAACATGGAAGTGTAAACGGTCAACGTATATCAGTATGAACGATTTCCAAAGTGTTCGAACTTCTCATAGCACCTTTCTTTGTCTTGTTAGTATATTTTTTTCCTTTATACAGTTTACACAAGTACCAAAGTCATAGAAATCAAGAGTTCGTAAAGCACCCCTCTTTGACTAACCTCTTTAGCCTTTCAATGGAGATATGTCCCAATCTTCTATGCCATAACATAGAAGATTTTTTATTCACAACACTATGCTTTACGCCAATACTTTCAGCCGTGGTACAGAGGCTATGGTTAAAAGAAGAATCTAAATTAATCTTTTATAAACTATTTAAAAAATTTGAAAAAACAAAAACAACAGAGTCTTTTAACAAATTTAAAATATACTTTTGATATTAACTTCAAAACCAAGAGACACAAGTTTTGAAACAGAAACAAGATTTCTTGAAAACCAACAAATATAAAAAGTCCTTTCTAAACCGGGAAAAAAAAAAAAAAAGTCAAGAAAAACTCTAAAGGTTTCGTCAACTTCGACAGTTGAGGACATCCTATTCCGAGAATAGATGCAACGTTCACCGTATGTTGTTGTTGTTTTTTGTTTTTTTGTTTTTTTTGTTTTTGCTAAGGAATCCCTGCATAATATTTGCAATGTGGATTATAGAACCATAATCAATCCACCAAGTATTGTGATGGAAATCAATCAACCATATTAGATTCAAAACATACTAATTATATCTTGTGATTTCGTACACCAGAGCCCAATTATGCCATATCGATGATAATTTTTGCACTACGGTGCTTACGAAATTATGGTCTACGTACCTTAGAGTCAAGAGAACTTTCTCTTTTCATTCCTCATATTTGTCACCGTTCAATAATGGGATACGAGAAGAAAGAATATTTAAAGATGCAGATTGTATAACCACAAAGGATAATAGACAAACGTGTTCACAATATCAACCAACGTCTACTAATCTAGTTAAAACATCAAGTTATTGTAACCCTTCTGTGGATAAAAGTCACAACAACATATAGTACCATAAATACAAATGACGTACAAATATATATATCTGATGATATATGATATGACCAATAAATTTAATATCAAATTAAAAACATCTTTTGCCTATGGGTATTAAGAACTTTTCAATCTAATATTTTATTTTAAAATTATATCCCAAACAACGCCCATAGATTTCATTTTCGGAATAAACTGCATTATGCTTGTTCAGGTGAGGTAAAATTGATAAGAATGTCGTCTCAGCCTTTTCAAATAACTGAAATGTCTCCTGCACTAATCTTTAGTGTCTCTCATGTTGACTGTTATGATTCTCAAAATGGTAATGACGAAGTATCTATTATGTGGAATGGCATAAGTACAAATGTTGTTTACAACTTCACTTTGACCCAGAAACTTACATCAATGCTAGGAAACTTTCCGGAGGAATGCACTGACAATTATGTGTCTGTGGCCTGTCATGTACTCATGATAATGTACTACACTTTTTATTCTTCATGTATTGCAAATCAGTGAGGTACTTGAACATGATGGTGCTTGTAACGAAAGGAGTGTAATAATTCTGCTGGTGTTCTTCTCTTCCCAACTGATGAAAACCTATTATTGGGGCGTCACACTCCAATAAAGGGGCTTCACTTGGATTTCCAGTGACCAAATAATTGGTTATGGGGTATTCTTGATTCAATACCAAATGTCTAAAATAATCTTCAACTAAAATAAAAACCTAAAAACTAAAACTAAAATCAAAACCTAATTCTCATTCAAAGATCCGTTCTTCTTGTTCTTCTTCTTCTTCTTAACTTCCTCTCCTTCATCAACCATAAATCATTCCCTCCTTTTTTTTCAATCAAAATCATTTCACCAACTTCGATCAATCGACGGTTCGAAAAACTTATAATCGTCGATTAAATTCTCTATTAAAGGTGCGGAAGAAGCATATTGATAGAAGTGATGGTAATCAACAAACCAATTGCATCTGAAATGGTTAGATTGATTGAAACCGTAGAAAAAATTAGGTTTCAGAACCAGTTACGGTTGGGTTTCCTCAAAAAAAAACCCAACCGTAACTGTTTTACAGTTGGGTTCGACCAAGAAAAACCTAACCGTAACTGACTTACATTTAGGTTCGATCACAAAAAACCCAGCCGTAACTGTTTTACAGTTGGGTTCGATAAAAAAAAACACACCAGCCGTAACTGATTTACAGCTGGGTTTCGACCTAAAAATCCCAGCCGTAACTGGTTTAAAATTGGGTTTTCCTAATTTTACCTAGTTACGGTTAGGAATTCATCATCACCTAACCGTAAATTTGTCTTACGGTTGGCTACGAAGGAAAAACCCAACCGTAAATCGCTCTGAAAAGCTAAAAAATTCAAAAAAAATTTACTTACTTTCATCAATTTTGAGAAATAAAAAGAACATTGGTTGGTGATTTAAAATCTAAGGTTTTAGTTAGAAAAAAATCTCCGAAGTTTCTCATTTTTTTTCAACTTTTTTTCCCACCAAAATCACTTAATATGATTTTTTATCACTAATTATATAAAAAATCTTATCAATCTAATTATTAGCACTAACCACTTAAGGGTTGTTTAGTCATTATAAAATTATTTTAGATAAGGGGTTTTTGATATTATTTATGGGTGATCCGTTTTTATCCTATTAAATGACGCCTCTCTATTGGAATGTGACTCACTAATAATAGCTTTCTGATAGGCATAAGAAATATGGTAATGTTAGTGTAAGTTGTGAACTTTATAATAATACGCACATAAAAGTTGCTTCTGACATGTTTATTCTTACAGTCTAGAAGCTTTTTCATATCCATAAACTGTTGGATTGGGATTGCAGTTATCAAAGTCCATAATGAAACCCTGCAAGTTCGGACAAATTTTTCAGAATCTAAACCTTGCAAGCTTTTATAATTCCGTATTGTTTTGATCGAAACTTTAACAATTATGTTTCAACCATCAGGTTCTCATTTGTAATTCTTCAATGATGCAGATTCAGTGAGAATTTTTAAAATCCTTCAGGCCTGGTGGAGACATTTGGTAAAAAAGAACCATTCCTGTAACAGAAATATACTCCTGGCACTGACATTAAAACTGGTAATCCTTCTAGATTTTTGGTTATAAGTGTTTTGTGGTTTCTTTATTTTACATGTACTTCGATGGCTTCACAGATTACTTCCGGTTTTGACCTGCCACCTTCATACAGATTTTTCCCATCCCCTCTTCTCCTTTTTATACGCAAGTAAAATTGTTCCACACATACTGTACCACACTTTTTTTGATGTCTTTTTTCCTCTTTATTATTTAGGAGGAATCAAAGTGAATCTAAATCACGATGGAAATCAACAGTTTTTTTTTTTTTTTTGTGCTTTCTGTTGTAGGAAAGGCAGCAAGGCTTATCCAGTCTCATGTTATTTGTCGAGCGCCAAAACTTTCTGAAGGTAAGGCAGCAACCTCCTTTCTGCAAACTGTTTTTCGGGCTTGGCTAGGAATACGAATTATATGCCATATTTTATCACCAGCTTTCTTACCTTCAGCTTCTATAATTAATCTATAAAGTGGTAAAACCGGGATGTTGATATTTCTAGCTCGAGCTCAGACATCAAACATAAGTAATTCAATCCCACCAACCGGACATCTAAGGTTTCGTGGTCACCAACTCAAACATCTGAAAAATAGCTTGCAATACCAATATGACAGTGTCCTTTCAACCATAAGTGGTTGTAAAATGTGATGCCCCAAACAAATGAATACCTACGCACCTAGGAATTCTTTAAGAAGATAATGAATTTAGCAAATTCTTTCAACCACCGTTCTCAAGATTTCTGTAATCATTGGAAATATTCTACCCAACCTCAAATTGTTAAGAGTATATTAAGTATAGATACTGGAATCCGTTGGATGATTACAGAAGATAATAGCTACGCCATGAAAACACACGAGAACACAGCGAGTGTCTGCCACAAAAGCCACTAGTAATGTCTGCACCATGGCAATCATAAACTCTGACCCTTGAGCGTCTAAGAATCTTAACAGATCAGACTATTGAAGAGCAATTGTAAAAATAGAATTTTGCAGAATGGAATTACGTGTTTCATCTAGAAGCATATATTTCGAACATATGATACATGCAAGGAGGACAAGTCTTAAACATAATTGTACAAATAATTTCTTTTGTATTTTCTTTTTTTCCCCTAAATTTTTAAACATAACATAAAGAACAGCAAATAAAAGATGGACGCACAGTTGCGAGAATAAATTGTTAGGAAACTGCAAAAGCAAGAACCATAATGCCACTACCTAAAAAAGCACACACTTTGTTCCACTAAACCTACCAATTGAAGAGAAACAAATAAATTTTTCAACCTTTCATCAGATAGATAAGATTAAAAGTGGCCACAAATCTGAACTTGTGAATATACAATCTTCAATTTCACTATTATTAGTTCTCGTTTAACCTGCGTTTATGATTACAAAAGCACAACCAATCATAAAAACCTAACAAAATGATGAAAGAAACACAAAAATTAGGGTTCAAAAGAAGACTTTGACTGCTTTACACATGCTTTGATTACAAACACAAGAGAACTGTGATCTAATCACCTTCCAATCCTTCACAATAACTATGCTAAAACCCATGCTGTCCACTTCAGTTAAAGCATCTTAATAAGGTAAAGAAGTTTGACGTGTAAACTAATGTGTATAAAGAGAGACCTTACCCACAAATGCTCCAAACTCAAAAGAGTACTCCAAAATCAGACCTAGACAAGGCCCCAAACAACCACTCTTCTTCAATTCACAAGCCTCCAAAATCACCCCAACCAGCCAGTGGAAAACATAATGATCTATAAAGAAAGCACCACAACTACCTGTGTCTCTGAGAAAATACCTTCTACAACTCCTGTTAAGGTAGGCACCAGAGGCACTGTTGGTGCCCTTGTTCTGCAGGAGATCGAGTATTTCACCAAGCTTGATTCACGCTGCTGCGAAAACTCTCAGGGATCCCAACCGCAGACTAATTCGTGCACTGGTAGTTGTAAAGCCAAATTTGGGTCTGTAAGTATGACACAGAAGAGGAAGAAGAAGAAGAAGAAGAAGGATGGTGGCAGATTCATACCAAGTATCTGTTCTGTGGTGGAAGTTGTTGAAACCAACCGACTGAATAGGATTCATGGGGTAAGTTACAGGAACTTGAGAACTGATTCAAAGAAGTTGCAGGGTTAAACTACGCAATACTCTGGGAGAGCTTTGAGAAACCGAGTTTCTTGAACCGGCTCTTTATAGGATTTGACCATCTATCTGGGTTCCCACATTTTACGTCTACTATCTCAACGATGTAAGATACTTTTCTAGTACTAGCTTTCTCTCTGTTAGGAGTCCCCTCTAAAGCAATATTCTCAGACCCAAGCATCGGAATCCGATGGTTATTCTTCTGAATGTTATGTCTTGTTTTCTGGATATGTTCGAGATTTTTGTTATGATTACTGCTGCGAAATCTTACACCGCCGCTTCTACTACCTATCACCTCATTTGATGCTCTTCTTGGTTGTACCATTTTCGCAACTCCACCAACGTTTGTTGGAGGTTTCCTACCAGAGGATGCCGTGGTCTGTGGTCTGCACTTGATGGACTCCAATTCCCTAGTCATCAGGGCACTGATAGTCCCGCTTGTCCCCACTTTAATGGAGCCTTTGCCACCCCTGACTTCGAGCGACTGAACCATGATCACC
Organism: Papaver atlanticum; assembly: GCA_023531105.1. Lineage (NCBI taxonomy): Eukaryota > Viridiplantae > Streptophyta > Magnoliopsida > Ranunculales > Papaveraceae > Papaver > Papaver atlanticum. The sequence goes on from JAJJMB010014053.1 coordinate 2,648,777, forward strand.
ACACAAACTTCAACCTATGATTCTTCTATCAGGAAGCAATCTCCACTATGGAAGCTCCCAATGGAACATGTAACTATGTAAGCAGATTGTTTACCTGCTATAAAAGATAACCGTTCAGTGTATGTACAAATGAACATATGACTGTATTTCAATGTCATGTTTACTTTTCAGCTAAGACAAAAAAGATATGGCTCGACTTCTGAATAAAAATCCCGATCAATCAACAAGAACCAAGCATAAAAAAGAAAACTCTGTAACACAAAGTAATCAGATGATTCACACTCTATTCTAATAACTGATGAGTTTTTACCAGGAGGTCCGTACAATTTCCTGATAACATGGACGCTTTAACTAAAAAGTAAAACCACCTAAATGTCGAGATACTGAAACTAAAGCCCATGAAAAGTATTACTCCTAGCAAGAGATTGGAGCATCTCAATTAGTATGTTCTTGTTATCCATGAAAAAAATTGCATCAGTAAAAAACTAACAGCTAAAAAGTAGGGAGAATTGAAGAGTAATGGTAAACAAAAGTAATGGTGATTCTCTATAGATTTACGGAATTTAGTTATCAACTGATAGCCACCGAATTGGATGCACATATTGACAAAAAAAAAAAAGTAGATCAATAAAGATACAAAAGACAAAATCCAGCAATGATAACGCCAACACCGTAAATTGATGATTTCAACCGTTTCTGTGACAAGACAATAATTTCAATCGATTTGAACCACAAAAATTTAGCCGAATAGACGAAATTCAACGATGAGAGTTCAAAATTAGTAGGTTAGAATGATACCATGATAGTAACTATCTGAACTGGTGCCTGATTGATACCCTAATACTCAAAAAACGTACAAGTTGAGCAAGAAATTCTATTAATCTAACAAATCAATTTCCCCAATTTATGCTAACACCCATGTATTAAAAAATTCAAACCTAAAACATGGCATCAAATATTCTCATCAAGTAACTCCTAATAAACATACCAAAAAACCTTAGAAGAGATTTAGAAAGAAAATAGAAGATTTACCAACGAGAAAGAAACCATGGAAAGCCTTTGATAGTTTCTGAAAGCGTCTTCTCCTTGACTCGGATCTTCGTTCTAAATAACTGGTGAAGAAAAAACCCTTGTCGATTTTTCCCTCGCTAATAATGAGATCACCCCATGTTCCCGCGATTTGACTCGCACTTTTTTAAAACGCTGATACAGAAAGAAACAAAACCAAACCGACAAACACAGCGTTTACGGAAGGTATTGTGGGACCATCCCTTGTCAAATCGATAAAGTTAGCCGTCAAAATCTGTTGGATCCACCCGACCCGATTTGGGTTTTGATGTATGGCCACCCGATCCGGTTCTTGGCAGATTGGACGTGGATAGACAAGTTAAAATTCATTGGGTACCTGATTCGCCTGCCTTTTGTGTTTTTCTTCGCCAAACTCAAGTCTAAGGCTGAGTCTAATTGTCATTGACTTCAAGATTCAACCTTCTAAAATATTGCCTTTTCTCTTGATTTTTTTGATTTTCTAAGATAGATGGATTCCTGGTTGTCTCATCCTCCTACTCCAAAAAATGAGCTCTTCAGATTTTATGAATATGTTGAAAAATTGATGATTCATGATACTGCTCAATGGAATATTAATCTTTTGACTGTCTTATTTGATGTTGATACTTCTCTCAAAATTCAAGCTCTTTATATAGACGGCAGCAAAGAAGATCTCATGATATGGATGCCCTCAAAGGATGGTCAATTTTCTGTGAAAAGTATATACAGGATGTTGACTTTAAATGATAGTGAAGCCCAAGTTAATGGGGTGGCGGTTAATAAGAAGGTTTGGAAAGCTCTATGGGGTTGTAGAGTTGCACAGCGTATAAAAATCTTTGCATGGAAATGCATAAGAGGTTTAAATTTCACAAAATACAAGAGGGCATACAATGCAAGTCTTGATACTATTTGTGATATTTGTGGTTGTACCGAAGAGACAATGTAGCATATCATCTTTGAGTGTAAGCATGCCAGAGCTGTTTGGAGAGGCATAAATATTAATATTGATGCAGTCAAGGCCAACTGCAATACAGTTTCTGATTGGGTCATTAGCTGGTTCACTTCTTCTAATCTTAATGAAGATGAAAGATGGATTTACTCACTCATGATAGGAGCTTGGATAATATGGAGGGACATATGTGATGTAGTTTTCCATGGAGTATCTCTCAACCCTCATAACTCAGTGCATGAGATACACTACCATCTTGTTTCTCATCTGCATGATAATAACGCTTCCTTAAACACAGTTTCTAGTTGCATTAATAATTATGCATGGAAACCACCTCTAGAAGGTGTTATCAAACTCAATATCGATGGCTTTTTCGATCATCATAGTAACCAATTTGGAATTGGTATTGTTATGCGTGACTATACAGGTTGCTACCTTGGAACCAAAAGAACCTATGGAGATGGAACATTAAATCTGGAGGTTGTGGAGTGTTTGGCTATTCGTGAGGTGTTACACTGGGAAAAGAAATTGAATCACTCAAGAATTCAAATAGAGATAGATGCAAAACTGGTCATCCAATCCATAAATAGACATACACTCCTCATTCAGTAGGAAAATAGGAATCTCATAAAAGAGATCAAACATCTAATCTCTAGTTTTATCTTATGTTCTTTTAGTTTTGTTATTAGAGATAATAATCAGGTGGCCGATGCATTAGCAAAGTCAGCTAGAGAAACCAGTTTTTCAGATTAGAGTTATAGTAATTTTGAACCTACCATTTGTAGTCTCCTAGCAGGAGGCCAAAATTTCATTCATTAATAAAATCTTTTTAGTTATCAAAAAAAAAAAAAAAAAGTCGTGGATCGGGTTTGCTTGAACATCAGGTTAAATTAAAGTCTAGAATGTTAAATTATTTAGCGTTAAAGTTACATGAAATGGTTTCGCGCAAATCATTTATAGCCATTGAGATTAAAGATGAAACGGTTGGAGATCCACTAGTGAATATAATGCTTAAAAATTTAGCACCCTGCGCTTATTTATTACGCGAAATTCTCATGAATTCAATTCATACCACTAAAGATGGTATCCCATTCAAGCTGATACGGAGGGTGAATTGAAGATTAAATTTGATGACCGTTAGACTTACTCATTCTAATAGAGAAAAAATTGAGACTGAATTGGTTTTCAGTCTACGTTATAGTCATCATATACAAAACTCTATACAAAAAATCCAAAATTTGGTTACTAGTTCGGCAATTTTTAATGGTGAATTGAAGATTAAATTTGATGACCGTTAGACTTGCTCATTCTAATAGAGAAAAAAAATTGAGACCGAATTGGTTTTCAGTCTACGTTATAGTCATCATATACAAAACTCTAAAAAAAATCCAAAACTTAATTACTAATTCGGCAATTTTTAATTGCTGGAAGCTAAACTGGGTTTAAAAAATATTAACAAAGAATAATTAACTCTCTATTTCCATCTTCACAAATATAAATTTAACATAACTAATATTCAATACATCAACTAAACAACATTCATTAATCAGTTCAAAAACATCGCAGAATACTGAAATTCATAAAGCGAGGAATGTTAATATTTGTTTATTTCACCAAGACCCCGTACAAATAACAAACACTCTCATTAGAAATATGAACTAAAAAGAACTAATAAAAATAAATAAATGCAGGGATCAAACTTAATTGTTTCGTCAAGGATTAATTGGTACATGATAAAATTTTCAGTCTTCTCAACATTATAAGTTTTACTTGATTAGGGAGCAACGAGTACATTATAACTACTGTAATCATTGCTTAAACTTCTTGCCAAAACTAAAAGCCTAACATATTTAAAGAATTTGATAACATAATGCACAACTTATTGTATGCGTCATAAGCATTTCATATCAATTGGAGTTTTTAAATTCTAAATAGGGCCGATGACGTTTGATACCACAATAGAAGCTAACGAAACAAAAAATACCACAACTTAACATAATAGCATTCTATTTTTCTGTTTGACTAACTCGCCCCCAACAAAACATAGACTTTAGGTCGCACATACATAATTAGATTTTTAGATCTACTGTTTTGATATGGGTTCTGGTTTTAAGGCATGATTGATTTGGGTTATTGGAGATCAGAGTTTTCCAATTTTCAGGCATCACTTCATTCAGCTCAATCAAGAGCTGGCACATGGACGGCTGATCTTTTTTTGATCGATAAAATAGATGGTTGTTGTAATGAAAGAGTATTGATTTGGTCGGTAAGTTTGTGAGAAAGGGTTTCCAGTAAAAGAGTTTTAATTAGATTCGTGATGGAAAATCCTGATGGTCCTTTAAGGTTCTCATCAGAATTTACATCATTTCTGAAAAAGCGGGGGTCTAACAACCACACCCAATATTTCGCTTAGCAATCTGTATGGACTAACTCCAATATACTTTCAAGAGAATCAACTAGGCAGTCAGACTCAATCTTAAGAAAAGTATATCCAAGAGCTATATCTTTGTTTCTCAATGTATTTAATAAATCAAAAAGAAAGAAATCCACAAGCCTGATTATTATGAGAAACAACTTGAACGGTACCAAAGACCAATGTTCAAGTGTCAATCAATTTATATCAACAACCAAAGGTTGGATTATATAATTAATTGAACCACGCACAACTTGTGATATTTCAATTATATAAAAATATAATGCGGAAAATAAATAACACAGACACCAAAAAATTTGTTAACGAGGAAACCGCAAATGCATAAAAACTCCGGGACCTAGTTCAGATTTGAACACCACACTGTATTAAGCCGCTACAGACACTAGCCTACTCCAAGTTAACTTCGGACGGGAATGTAGTTGATCCCTAACCAATCTCACACTGATCAAGGTACAGTCGCGTTCCTTACGCCTCTGAATCCCAACATGACTCTACGCACTTTATTCCCTTAGCTGATCTCACCCACAACTAAGAGTTGCTACAACCCAAAGTCGAAGACTTGATAAACCAATCTGTCTCACACAAAAAAGTTTATTGAATAGATAAATTTGTCTCCCAAAGATAAACCTATGAGTTTTGTTCCGTCTTTTGATAAATCAAGGTGAACAGGAACCAATTGATATACCGGACTTATATTCCTGAAGAACAGCCTGGAAATATCAATCACCTCACAATAATCTTAATTGTATGGTAGCGAAACAAGATATTATGGAATCACAAACGATGAGATGAAGATGTTTGTGACTACTTTTTATCTTGCCTATCATAGATTAAATCTCGAGCAAATCTTAGAGAAGATAATACTCAATAACGATAGAAAACAACAAGATCAGAACACGCTACTACAGAGAAAATAGTTGGGTATGGCTTCACAATCCCAATGAAGTCTTCAAGTCGTTAACCTCCAGGGTTTCGTGAAAAACCTAAGGTTAAAGAAGAATCGACTCTAGTCGCAACTAGTATCACACAAGAGATGTGGGGATTAGGTTTCCCAGTTGCTAGAGTTCTCCTTTATATAGTCTTAAAATCAGGGTTTGCAATCTAAGTTACATTGGTAACAAAACATTCAATATTCACTGTTAGATGAAACCTGATTAGACTCAAGCTAATATATTTGAACCGTTAGATCGAACTTAGCTTTTAATACACAAATGAAAAGTGACTTCATTTAGATATGAGTAACCGTACCTAAACGTGTGTACCTTTGTTGGCTCAAATAGTTAACCGAGGTTAGCCATATGAACACTTATATATCAACCTTATTCATCTTAACTGTAACTAGTTCAAATGACTCAAATGAAACTAGTTCTAGAGTTGTTCAATTGTTTATATTCTCATAGAAGTATACAAGACACAATTGAAGCAAAATCGATTTCGATTCACTCGAATCAAAGTCATGAACATTATAGCAACGGTTTGCAAAAGATTGCATTTCTTATTATATAAATGTATTAGTTAATGAACAAACCGATTTTAGAACATTATCCACCCAGGTATGCCAATGGGTACGCATACCTAAATGGCCGGACTAAGTTTGGGTTCTCCAGTACACGAACTGGTACGCATACCTTCCAAACTCAGCAGAAATTCCCGGACCGGAACCTCACGCCAGTACGCATACAAGGTTCTCGTACTTTCACCAAACCAAGCAGTACGCATACGGGTATGCATTCCATGGTTCCCGGACTTGGATTACATATATGAAAGTACGCATACTATGCTTATATCCAATTGTTCTAAACTCTTATTTCAATCATTGAAACATTCTCGGAAGACGACAATAGCTGTCTCACACAAACTATTAGCTTCAAAGCAATTTTCAAGTGATCGAATGATCAATACGAAACATTCCGAGTCTACATCAAATGACTGTCTCACACAAATCATGTAAGATGTTACCAACCGATTTTCACATGATCATCTTTTGACTTTCATCAAGAATATAAGATGAACTTGGTTAAAGCGAAACCTTACCAACACATATTTCGAGAAATATGTAAGCGAGTTAAACTCAGCACGAAATATCAAATGTGTATAATTGAAGTTTATATAGCTATACGACTTTTGTCTCAAATAAGAGATAGAGTAGATAGACTTTTGAGTGATAGATGAGTTCAAGTCTCCACATACCTTTTGTTGATGAAGTTCCACAAGCTCTCCTTAGTAGTTCTTCATCTTCATTCGATGAACGCCGCGAAGTCTAATGATCAACTACACTTTTTATCCTAATCCGAGACTTAGCTATAAGTAGACTAGAAATCAAGACTTATAGTTTTGGCAACTAAGCTTGACAACAAGCTTGAAATAGCAATGCTTGCGAGTTC
>JAJJMB010014053.1:2655600-2670548 GCA_023531105.1 Papaver atlanticum
AATGTATTAGTTCATGAACAAACCGATTTTAGAACATAACCCACTCAAGTATGCAAACGGGTACGCATACCTAAGTAGCCGGACTTGGATTGTGTTTGCTAGTATGCAAACGGGTACGCATACTGTCGTACACTTCCAAACTTTAGTTGAAACCAGTACGCGCACAGGTACGTATACTCTAGTACCCAAACTTTAACTGACTTCGCCAGTACGCGTACAGGTATGCATACTCTAGCTCCCGGACTTTACCTGACCAACCAGTACGCATACGGGTATGCATACTAAGTTCCGGTCTTGGATCAACACATATGAAAGTACGCATACTGTGCTTATAATCCAATCATGGTTAAGTGTTCTAAACTCCAATTTCAATCATTGAAACATTCTCGGAAGACGACAATAGCTGTCTCACACAAACTATTAGCTTCAAAGCAATTTTCAAGTGATCGAATGATCAATACGAAACATTCCGAGTCTACATCAAATGATTGTCTCACACAAACCATGTAAAATGTTACAAGGCGATTTTCACATGATCATCTTTTGCCATTCGTCAAGAATATAAGATGAACTTGGTTAAAGCGAAAGTTTACCAACACATATTTTGAGAAATATGTAAGCGAGTTAAACTCAGCTCAAAATATCAAATGTGTATAATCGAAGTCTATATAGCTATACGAATTTTGTCTCAAATGGGAGATAGAGTAGATAGACTTTTGAGTGATAGATGAGTTCAAGTCTCCACATACCTTTTGTTGATGAAGTTCCACAAGCTCTCCTTAGTAGTTCTTCATCTTCATTCGATGAACGCCGCGAAGTCTAATGCTAAACTACACTTTTTATCCTAATCCGAGACTTAGCTATAAGTAGACTAGAAATCAAGACTTATAGTTTTAGCAACTAAGCTTGACAACAAGCTTGAAATAGCAATGCTTGCGAGTTCAACCGAGCAGTCCTCTAACAATCTTCTCCTTTGTCAATTTTAGTGACAAAACTATCAATACATATAGATTACAAAATAAATAAACTTTGTAGCTTCTCATCCAAATACTTGATTTCCTTGGTTCTTCAACATTACTCGAAATCTTCGTCACTTCCAAGTACTCCAGTGATTCTGAACATGTTCAACTCAGCATCATAGTTGTTGAAGATCCGTAGCTATAACAATGAGAAAACAATAGCTCTCAATCATTGTTATACAGTGTCATAGTATCATTACACAACATCAAAGTACAATTGTATCACAACTTTGACAACAATACTATGGTGATATGTATCACTCCCCCTTAGTAAATACATCATCTCACATGAAAACCGCTCCCCCTTACATAATAATCCGTAAACCATATGTATTTGTAGTGTGAACTACACATTTATTCTCCCCGTTTTTGTAAATAAAAATTGGCATAGGTACGAAAACTAGTGGGATCATAATGAAATTCTCATAGAGATACTTCACGACTAAAAGAAAACATATCAACTTTGTTTAGATGCAATCATATAGTTGAAAATTGTTTAGATTTCTTTGGACATTAACAAATTACATGAAACATGAATTTGTATCCTTAAAATTCAATTAAATTAACCACAAGAGAACCCATGATCAACTTCATCAGAAATGCTCAACATAAGTGAACTTACGGAGCCACACAGTACTTTCACATAAGAAGTGGATCAGGGAAAGACCAATACTGCGTAATATACAAAGATTCATTCTATTTTTCATCAATATTTGCATAAAGACATATAATAGACTTAATCTTTGCAATCAAAAGTTCATCCTATCTTCATCAGTATTTGCATAATGACATAATAGGCTTTACTTTTGACATATATGGGACAATCATAGTTCACGGTCGCAAACACACATATCCCATAAATTTTTTGCAATATATAAAACCAATTAAGATTAATACTGCAAAATCATCTTTCAAATAAACTTTAGAATTTAAATAAATAAATCTAAAAACATTGCAAAATGAAAAACGCTGGCAATAGCTATGTGTACTCACAATAATGGATATTCCAAACCATAGTTATCCTTCTTAAAACACGAGAATAAATTATCATAAGAAGTTTCCTAGACATCGTAGAGCTTTCTCATGGCATCTACTGAGAATTCCTTCTCATTATTGAAAAACCCATTGATAATGGGATCGTTCAATTCCTCTAAATCTTAAGAAATATCAGTTAACTCACTAAGTTTTCTTTTTAGTCCACTCAAGGTGTTCCTTGTTAGAGACAACATTTGTTCATAGTGAGATATCTTTTCTAAAGAGGAAATGATTTGATATTTTAAATCATTTTTTTTGTTGATGAAATCCTTCACCATACCTCTAAATGACAAACATAAAAGAGGCAGAACCTTCTTCATCATTTGTGGATCTCTCCTTCTTTTTCCTTGAGGATTTGATTCCTTCACAGAGATACACATTAACTGCTTCAACTGCATCCCTTTTTGTGGTACCTCTAGTTATAGGAGCCATGAAACTTTATCTTTCAAGATAAAAGAAGTGAAGGGAATTTTGATCACAAATGAATATAAATAGACCAATGGACAGCAAAACCCTAGAAGAGCTTTGAAAAAGTCTTTTACGGTTCATGATCCATTATCTATTTTAACTAAGAAGATATTTTCTTAACATAAAAAAGAAATTAACATTTATACAAAACTTGAGCAACCTTGATGCAATCCTCATTTTCTCAAGTTAAAGATGAGGATGCAAACGTCACTATTGTTAGATAATGACAGAGTGAGCCGAATGCCCACATCTTTTATCACACAGTGACTTATCAAGGTTTGTTGTATAAAAAGACTTCTTACCTTGTCTGAATCTGGATCTTTTAGATTTTTTATTGTCTTCAGGAGTACCCTGTTGATTACCCAAAGACAGATTCATTCTTTGCATGTCATTTTGAAGTCTGGAAATCCTTTTGTTGTTCCTCTTGAATTTCCAACACTTATTTTGGACATGATTTGCATTTCCACAAAATGAACAAATCAAGGAAGATTTATTGTCTTTCATATTTGCCTCCTATTTAACACAACTTTCATCATCAATTCTTCCAAAACCGGCTGGAACAAAAGAGTTGTTAGTGCTCACAGTTTTGCTTTTGAACCCTAAGCCATTTGTGTTTCCGGAAGACTTCGGACCAAACAACATTGCTGAGATTTGTCAGAACTTCCAGACAACCTTTGCAGGTCACACTTAAGAGTATTAATCTCTTTTTCCTTCAGAGATAGGGTTCTGGTGAATTCATCATTAAGACAATCTATCTCAAGATTTTTCACCTGAAGTGTGATGTGAAATTTTAGTTGTAGTGAAAGTGGTGAGTAGAGTTCGTTCAACTCGGGCTTGTGAAGGATTTTTGAAAATTAAATAAAGTTGTTTCAATAATAATAAGAAAATACCGAGACTCTGGATTCCACCATTGACCAATTAATTGATAAACTCTAATCAATATTTATGCAATATTCTTCTTTAAAGTGATTCTAATATTTAACTCTAATAGATTTTTGAAGTAATAGTTGTAATCACAAAGCATGAAACATCAAAAGTTTTAAAACCTAGCATGTTCCATCAAAACAACCCACAACTACTCAATAAAAATCGCTTTTTCTATATTCGTTCTATGCAAATAATCATATAAAAAATTGCAAAAATTAATTAAAATAGAATTATACCACTTTTCATGAAACAATGGCTTCCTCCGTCGCCTCGACTAAGGGGTTTAGCTCCTCATATTAATCGTGTTCTCAAAATACATGTTTATGGCTCAAAAATTGATTACAAGGGAGAAAAGGGTATACTGTAGTCGCTGAAAGTCTAATACAGAAGACGGAATCATTGCTGAAAGACTTCGGTGACTGCAGGAAGGAGCGACCGTATCTCGTTGTCACTGAAAATAAGTCTGCCTCTGCAACTGACTATGTGGGTCTTATGTTCTTCGTCTTCTCCGGCAACAGCAGCAGCAGCAGAACCCGATCTTCTTCTAATGATTTTTTTGGCTTCTCTAAGGCTCTAAACTTTCCCCTAAGGTCTTGGTTTGTGCTTAGCAGCTGCTTGGAAATGGGTTACCCCTTATCCAAAGTGAGAGTCCGAATAACAAATGTCCTCCCAGGAGCCTTTAACAACTTTTCGAGCCAATTTTGCCGCAAAAACCTATTTTTCCAAAAACACCTACAAGGAATAAAATACCAAAATTAGTACAAAAATGGGTACTAACAGTATACATAAAAGAGATGAAAATAGACACATAAATGCGTCTATCAAAGTGATGATTCAAGTCTCTCCAATGAAGCCTTTAGTTGGAGATTTTCTTGGTGAATTTTTTCACACTTATCCAAAAAAACAAAAATCTCAGTGTCAGACTCAAACTCTGAATCAGAATTTGAGTAGGGAGAAGTTTCTGCTGCGAGAGCTGAAAATTCATCGCACACATCGGAAGTATGCAAGATATTGACAACCTGGGATGATTTTTCTTGTATTGAATCATCTGAAGCATTAACCGGAGAGAGACGTTTCTCGCATCTTTTGCTTCTTTTTACATTATCCTTGATCTTTTGTGAAATTAATGATTTATCAAAATCAACATGATTGGAACAACATTCATCATCCCACGACAAGCTAGAAGATTCGCTTGTGATGGTCACAACATTGAACGCAGATGTTCTGACTGTGTTCTGATCAAGATCAAGTATTTTTAACTTTCCAACAAGAGTGTTTCTGGAACGCATATCAAGGTTATTTCGTTCAACGATGGCATGTTTCATATAATCGTATTTGGCTGGCAACGATCTCAGAATTTTCATCACAATGTCCTTTCCAAGAATAGTCTTACCCAATGCAAAAGATGCATTAACAATTTAAGACACTTTGTGATTAAATTCATCAAATGAATCTTCATCAGCCATACGAAGGTTTTCCCAATCAAAATTTGGGTTTTGAAGCCTAGCTTCCTTTTCAGAGGTATTCCCTTCGAATACAGTTTCTAAGATATCCCACGCACATTTAGAGCGAGTGTATGTAGTCACATGGTGCTGAAGATCTGGGGTAATGGCATGAATGATAGCATTTAAACCGTCAGAATTTTGCTTTGCAGCGAGAATCTCGGTAGGTTCATATCTACCAATATCCTTTGCAATAGAGACACCGTCTATTGTAACCATTGGAGGATCATAACCATTAACAACATAAACCCATGATTGAAAATCACGCACTTGAAGAAAGGCACGCATAAAAAAATTACACCATAAGTAATTTGAGCCATCGAAGACTGGCGGTACGTTTATAGAGATAGCACCTCTGTCCATAGAGTCAGATCGCTATAAACACAGACTTATGAGGTCTTAAATGTGTTTGCCTTCTCTAATACAAATTGAAAAAGCGGGGGTCTAAAAACAACACCCAATATTTCGCTTAGCAATTTGTATGGACTAACTCAAATATACTTTCAAGAGAATCAACTAGACAGTCAGACTCAATCTTAAGAAAAGTATATCCAAGAGCTATATCTCTGTTTCTCAATGTAATCACCAAATCAAACGGATAGAAATCCGCGAGCTTGATTATTATGAGAAACAACTTGAATCGTACCAAAGACCAATGTTCAAGTGTCAATAAATTTATATCAACAACCAAAGGTTGGATTATCTAATTGATTGAACTACGACAACCTGTGATATTTCAATTATATAAAAATATAATGCGGAAAAGAAATAACACAGACACCAGAAATTTTGTTAACGAGGAAACCGCAAATGCATAAGACCCCCGGGACCTAGTCAAGATTTGAACAACACATTGTATTAAGCCGCTACAGATACTAGCCTACTCCAAGTTAACTTCGGATTGGAATGTAGTTGAGCCCTAACCAATCTCACACTGATCAAGGTACAGTTGCGTTCCTTACGCCTATGAATCCCAGTAGGATTCTACGTACTTGATTCCCTTAGCTGATCTCACCCACAACTAAGAGTTGCCACGACCCAAAGTCGAAGACTTGATAAACCAATCCCACACAGAAAAGTCTATTGAATAGATAAATATGTCTCCCACAGATAAACCTAGAAGTTTTTTGTTCCGTCTTTTGATAAATCAAGGTGAACAGGAACCAATTATACCGAACTTATATTCCCTAAGAACAGCCTAGAAATATCAATCACCTCACAATAATCTTATTGTATAGTAGCGAAACAAGATATTGTGGAATCACAAATGATGATACGAAGATGTTTGTGACTACTTTTTATCTTGCCTATCGGAGAATAAGTCTCGAGCAAATCTTAGAGAAGATAATACTCAATACGATAGAAAACAACAAGATCAAAACATGCAACTACATAGAAAATAGTTGGGTCTGCCTTCACAATCCCAATGAAGTCTTCAAGTCGTTAACCTACAGGGTTTCGTGAAAAACCTAAGGTTAAAGGAGAATCGACTCTAGTCGCAACTAGTATCACACAGAAGGTGTGGGGATTAGGTTTCCCAGTTGCTAGAGTTCTCCTTTATATAGTCTTAAAATCAGGGTTTGCAATCTAAGTTACCTTGGTAACAAAGCATTCAATATTCACCGTTAGATGAAAACCTGATTAGACTCAAGCTAATACCGTTAGATCGAACTTAGCTTGTTACACACAAATGAAAAGTGGCTTCATTTAAATATGGGTAACCGTACCTAAACCTGTACACCTTGTTAGCTCAACAATAGTTAACCGAAGTTAGCCATATGAACACTTTCATATCAACCATATTCGTCTTAACCATAACTACTTCAAATGACTCAAATGAAACTAGTTCTAGAGTTGTTCAATTGTTTATATTCTCATAGAAGTATACAAGACACAATTGAAGCAAAATCGATTTTGATTCACTCGAATCAATTCATGAACATTATAGCCACGGTTTGCAAAAGATTGCATTCCTTATTATATAAATGTATTAGTTCATGAACAAACTGATTTTAGAACATAACCCACGCAAGTATGCAAACGGGTACGCATACCTAATTATCCGGACTTTGACTGTGTTCGCCAATATGCAAATGGGTACGCATACTGTCATACACTTCCAAACTTCAGTTGAAACCAGTACGCGTATAGGTACGCATACTCTAGTACCCGGACTTCAACTGACTTCGCCAGTACGCGTACAGGTACGCATACTCTAGCTTCCGGACTTTACCTTACCAACCAGCACGCATACGGGTATGCATACTAAGTTTCGGTCTTAGATCAACAAATATGCAAGTATGCATACTGTGCTTATAATCCAATTATGGTTAAGTTTTCTAAACTCCCATTTCAATCATTGAAACATTCTCGGAAGATGATAATAGTTGTCTCACACAAACTATTAGCTTCAAATAAATTTTCAAGTGATCGAATGATCAATACGAAACATTTCGAGTCTACATCAAATGAGTGTCTCACACAAATCAGGTAAGATGTTACAAGGATATTTTCACATGATCATATTTTGACATTCGTCAAGAATATAAGATGAACTTGGTTAAAGCGAAATCTTACCAACACATATTTCGAGAAATATGTAAGTGGGTTTGTTAGAGCATAGCTCGGTTGAACCCACCAAGCGTTGGTATGTCAAGTTTGGTTATCATATTTTAGTGAATCAAAACTCATTTAAAGATTCGCTTGATTATATACTAGAGTCAACTTCGTATAGGTTAGCTTGAAATTGTTAGGATATGAGACTTACAAGTATTACATGAAGACTTGAAGAATGTGAAGAAGTATGGATCTACAACGACAACATCATCCTTCCTCTTGAGGTTAGTAATATTTGACTTGAACTGTTTCATTCCCTAACGTATCTTTCAAGTCGTGCATATTGAAAACATAACTGTGAAGCTGTGTATGATACTCTAGTTAGACAAAGTATTAAGGAATACAATATGAGGTTTATTGCTTAACCATTAAACTTTGTATATAAGACATCGACATGATCATATGATGCTATTGTGATTATGTATGGGTATGAGTGAAGATTTCATCATAGGAAACAATGTTTTACATTCGTTTAAAGGAAGTAAGTTCATAAACTCGTTTTGTGAATCGAAAGGGAAATCGCTAGGCTTATTGGTATTGTTTTTCATTGCAAATCTATTTTGAATTACCAATATGTGTGTTTAGTATAACCGCTCATAAACTTGTTTATGTATCTTAGTAAAACTATTCACAAGGCCTGACTTATGTATTGGTATGACTTTTATTAGTGAAACCGATCTTAAGTAATCACTCAAGATGATATGATCGATGCCTTGTAAATAGCAACTTTTATCTAGCCATTGGGGAACCGATCCTAGTAAGAGGTGCAACAAATTTACAAGAGGGGAATCAAAATTTGTAAGAGGTGCAACACGTTTTTAGTAGATGGGGGAACCGATCCTATGAACATGTGCAACAAGTTCTTAGAAGATAGGGGAACCGATCCTATGGACATGTGCACCAAATACAGGTAGTTACCATAAGTATGTGGGGAACCGATCCTAGTACCTAGTCAACCGAGTTTTGCTAACTAGCGTGACTATGCACAGTACTCACATGGAGGTAGAACCAAACTTGTTTTGGTAGAACCATGAAACCCATGATTGGTGATTTGATAGGATAATCAATCACATAGTTCTTGGAAGTCAGATGAACCAATTCTAAATTCGTTTGGAAGTGTGGCAAATCGGTTCCAAGATTGTAAGTATGAAAAAGGACTTGCAAAGTAAAGATGTCGACATACTTTGAACATGTACAGTAACTCTTATCATTATTTGTTCAAATATATTCCTTAATAGCTAAAGGAGAATCCCAGGATCGAAATAAATTGAGAATCTTTTAATTAAGGTTTCTTAGTTTTTATATGTTATTTAATTTCCAACAATTAAATGCATATCTTTAGAAAATAATAATTAGTAATGTGCATTTACTGATTATAGATTTTTCTATTGGGATTTCGGTCAATATTTGGACAATGCATTTCCAGGAATTATGAAAACCGAATTTGTGTTTATTGCATATCTTTGAGAATATTCGGTTTTGGAAATTCCTTGGTGTCCAAGCTTCCTTGTCTATAAATATTGAAGTTTGCATTTCTAGCAAACTAATCCTCAGAGCCAGCAAAACTACCTCAGTTGTGTTGTTACTGGTGGAGCCACCTATCAGAGAGGAAAGTACCCTAATTAAAAGAAATCTCTTACGGCCGCTCGGTTTAAAGACTTCTTTGGGATTGAGAAGCTCTATTAGTACCGTTGGTGGGAAACTAGATAATTGCAGTTTATTTTAGTTTTTGATTGATTTGATTGACTAACGGTTGTTGAACTTTGATTGCACCTAGTTTGTTTATGCTTGAGAATCTTCCCTTCTGATATACGATTCACTCAAACTAGATCGAAGTTTCGTCGAGGATCTTTAGACTGTTTGTAGATCTAAAAACGTCTTGTGATAATCCAACGTTAACAGACTCCGTTCTGTGTGTGATTGATCACAAGAGTTCAAGTTGATTGTGTGCAGGTGTTTATTGATGATCAAAGAAGATTTGAAGACAAGAAGACTTTTTGGGTTCATAATCTTTGGTGTGCACAATACTTGTTTCGGCTGGAAAGGGATCCAACTATAATCGGTTTATCTTTGTGATAGATTGGATTGATTAGTTGAGTAGATCGGCATCAATACACTTCTTTGTGATTAATAGTATTGATTGCATAGTCTAACAATTACTTCGGTAGTTGTTTAGAGATTGATCTAAGGACCCGATAAAGGAGTTTATTGGTTAAACGGAAGAGCCTTTGTCAAACTCATATCACGTTATTTGAAAAGAGTTGTTACCGAACAGATTTGTTGTTCCTTTACTGTTTGGAATACGAACCAAATGAATTGTTCCAAGTGCGTGACTTACTGCAAGTTGGAGGCGCAGGGATACTGAGGAAACTAGGTGAACTATAGGTTTAGTTGCTTGGTCTCAACTATACGAAGTTGGTTTTATTTTGTATAACGGCTTAATTCTGAGAGTATTCAATTCTGAACTAGGTCCCGGGGTTTTTCTGCATTTGCGGTTTCCTTGTTAACAAAATATTGTTGTGTCATTTACTTTTATTTTCCGTAATTATAATTATGTTTATTATAATTTAAAGTAAATCGCACAAACGTTAATTCCTATTTTACTTGATAGACAATCCCTAGAGTTTGGTTAAGTCCGAAACTATTATCAAGTAAACATACTTCGTTGTTGTATTGTCTCGATCTCGTATCCATAGACGATCACACAAAGTGTGAACCGATTAGTTGTATTGTCTCGACTTAGTCCATAAACAATCACTTTCGGAAAAGGACTTGTAGGTGGAAAAGTTTTCGATTGAGGTATATTTGGGTACCCTCGTCTTTTCAGGGTTAGACTCAACTCAAAATATCAAATGTGTATAATCGAAGTCTATATAGCTATACGAATTTTGTCTCAAATAGGAGATAGAGTAGATAGACTTTTGAATGATAAATGAGTTCAAGTCTCCACATACCTTTTGTTGATGAAGTTCCACAAGATCCCCTTAGTAGTTCTTCGTCTTCATTCGATGAACGCCGTGAAGTCTAATGCTCAACTACACTTTCTATACTAATCCGAGACTTAGCTATAAGTAGACTAGAAATCAAGACTTATAATTTTGGCAACTAAACTTGACAACAAGATTGAGATAGCAATGCTTGCAAGTTCGACCGAGCAGTGCTCTAACAGTTTCTGTTGGGTTCGTTTGTTGAATGACTACTTAGGGTTTCCATTCATGTTGGTTCAGCAGAAGTAAGTTTGTGTTGCAGCCGATTAATTGTATGGTATAAAGAAAGTTTAAAATTGATTAGTTATGATGATTCATGTCAATCTAAAAAACAGTATCTTGTGTAACTGATTTCAAATCTCCATTCTTGAGACTTCAATAGGATGTTATTTCAATTAGTTTTGCTTCTTCTTCAAACAGTAGAATCCCTAATTCGAACTAGAAACAATATCCATTAGTTATTAATTTTCCTTAATCTGGCCATAAAAAACAGTCACATATATGTCATACACATATCTCTATGGTAGCGCGAATATGGTGTTATTAAGTTAAGAGCCTGCCAGCATTTACTCGGTTTAAACGGCTATAGGCCCCACATAGTTCATGTGTCGCACATCCATCAAATAAGAAACGCAAAAACTGTGCAATTAAGTTAAGAGCCGTTCAGCTCGGGGTAGCACATTATTTTAATTGTCGTTAATCAATCTCACAGGAATCGCGTATTCAGTGCTACTTTTTGCAAGGAATATTACTGACATTTCGCTAATGAGTCGCACATGTGCCGCGTATTCAGTGGTTATTGTAAGATAAAAGAGTAAATATGTGTTTGGACAAAACCCTCGATTTTGATTGGTTGACCGAAAAAAATGGTTTAATCTGAGTGCAAAACTTGTTTTGCAGAAATTTTCAGAAGGGTAACTACCTTCAAACTATATTAAATCCTGAAAATTGTATGCATTTTCTGCATGTTCTCCCAAGTTTTTTCTCCTGCAATGCTACAACATCCTGCAAAATTAAATTCTCTCCTAATTGAATCTACTTTCAACACTATCTACAGTTTGATCTACAGAGATTACAGTTACCTTGTTATCCTCATTAAACATCCATTTCAAAAAACTCAATTCATTAAAAGTTCTCACAAAGCCAATATTACAGTTCTAACTGAATTTCTTACAAGAACACTAGTTGTGCAGAAAAGACCCAGTTCATTACAACCGAGATCAACATCTGCATTTACAGTACTCTCTGCAAAGAAGCCCTAGTTACTAATTGCTAGCATTTATAGCATAGTATTCAAAATATCCATTCACACCCTTTTCAAACTCCTAAAAAGAAAAAGAAAACCCATACTTACTATAACTACACTGATATAGTTCATCAAGACAACAAAATGAAAACAACTACTTGGACCGGCCGACTTGTGTCAACTTCACACAAGAACAAGATTATTCTTACAAGCAATAACAAGATAAGACATAAGAACCAGAAAGACTATTTGTTGAAAAACTTGCTAATCATATTTAAGCTTGAAACTAATAACAAATTCTCGATCTTTCTGATTCTTTGGAGAAATCTAATCAGAATCCTCATCTTCATCTTCATCATCACTTCCAAAACCTTCTTCCTCAACATCATCTTCTTCATCACGATTGCTGGATGCAGCAGGACCATACCCATCTTACACATCTTCATCCTCCTCAATTTCTTCCTCATCATCTTCCTTATCTGCTCCTTCGATCTCTAGATTTCCATCAACATCAAAGCCCTCTATCTTCTCTTCATCCGAGTCGATATCTAAACGCTCTCGCATGGTCCTGGCAAAGATTGGAGGATGTGCCTTCTCATACAGATAAAGCTCATACCAATCATCCTCACCTCTCTCATCACGTCTCTTCCTCTTCCTTTCAGTCTAAGAATTACTCTCCACATCTTCCTCAAATTCTTCACCAGTTACCTCAACATCTTCTTGTTCAGAATCACTTTCTTCTTACTATTTCGCTTATTAGAAGTATTCAACCTTGCGTGATTTGCATCTCTCTCTCTCCCCCCCCCCCCCTCCCCCCCCCCCCCTTCTCTCTCTCTCTCTGTTTACGAGCTTCCCTAACCAAGCTTTTCTCCTTCCAGAAAGCATATTCAACTGCATTTTCCTGCCTTCCCCTTGCATACTCAGCTTTGCGATTCCTTCGCTGTATTTTTCCTTCAATATAATTTTTCAGATAAAATAACTCTCGTGTTTCCAGGGTTGATGCTACTTTCTTGGCATGGTTGTAAGCACCGGAAGTATTTGCCATTTTGGAAGAATACTAATTTTCCGATGGTTTTTCCCTATTTTGGTCTAATCTTCTATGAATTACAAATACTTCACCTAATGCTCTTTTATAATCCTTCTAAAACTTCCATTAATAGATATTTATGGCGTTTGGTTAAACGTCCCATCTCTTGGCTATTAACGACAATTCAAAGCCATACAGACCTTCTCCAGAAACATCATTACTCCATGCAAGCATATTTTCAAAACCTAATTCTAGATGCTTCATTATTCGATAAACCTTCCAGAATTGCCATTAAGAGATGCATTGGTAGATCACCTAATTGGCTAATTCTGATTAGTTCATGGTGTAGCAGAAACAATTAATTACGTGAAATAAAGTGCACAAGACAATTTGCACTTGAAAAAATACCACCAAAGAAATGGTGCGAAAATAATTAATCACGTGAAATATAGTGCAAAAGCCAATTTACACTTCAAAACTTGGAGTCCTAGTTACTCTAGGTTAATATTTAAGCTCCTAATTTTTAGAAGTCCTAGTTTTTTGTTCTAAACTTGGAACAACTCAAAACAAAAAAACTTTGACTAAAGAGAAGAAATGTTAAAGGAATATATATAGAGAGGAGTATTTAAGAGTGTGTCTAGAAAGTTAAACTATACAGTTCTCCATGTTAGGGCCTGATTCAAAGTGAGAGGTAGATTAGGATAAAAGGTGGAAAAATATGAAGTGTCGCAAATATTTCAACTCAAAATTATAATATTTACTATTTAGTCATTTTTTCCAATACAAAATTACCTTTGAACTAACTCAATACAGGTATAAGACTAAACCATAAACCATCCTTGAGATTTTAAAGTTACAGCAGTCATGTTCAGTTATTCTAGCCACCACATTGGAAAAATGTGGTTGTCTGACACAGTTTGATGCATTTTGGAGAAACTCCTGCTGCAAATTGCATTTCCTGGATCAATTTGCAACCATGCATTTCAATAAAACTCCAATACTCATACATGAATTCAACAACACTACATCTCATTAAATAGTACCATATCCATGTGTTATACAAACAACATCCTGAACTAGTCGTACAATAGGAGAAAAACATATATAACGAAGCAAACATATACATGTATTTTCCTACAAACTTCCTTGATTTTCTAAATTCACTACCAACAACCACATTTCTTTTAACGTATCCAGTCTAGTTCCATTTGCATTCCGCTTCCAAGTGCGCTAACTCTAGCTCCAATCTTATTCCTTACCAAACCATCTCCACTCCGATTCCAAGTTGAGCATTCTTAAATTCAAGTCACTTCTCAAGGTCTCGGTCGGCCAGATGCAAATTGGGTCGTGTATGCTACTGAAAACCAATGGCAGAGCAACCATAGCGATTTTTGGTATCCAATGCAACAAATGCAGCCTACCCACTTGGATATCACATTATTAATAGAAGGATATTTTCATCCAGATGAGTCTGAAGACTCTGTTAGTGCCCGTCGGAACCAATCTACCCGAGAATTGTGCAAGTGACTCGTACCACAACACCAACCATTTATCCCTCGTTTAGCATATGTTGTGTCTTGGAGTTCCAAGAAGCAAACTTATATTTATGATTCAACAATGTTGTCAGAATTGATTGCGTTAGCCGATGCATGTAAGGAGGCGGAATGGCTTAGAAACTTACTTGTAGAAATCCCATTTTGGAAGAAGATTATATGCTAAACCCGTATTTCCATTTAAATAAAAGATCATTACATTGCAAACATGGGTCTTAATAATAGTGATCGAAATCAGAATAGGTACTTTCTTCCAAGACACGATAGCAATCCTGCAGGTAAACGAGTACATCTTCGAAATGCTTTGCTACTGTGAGAAACGCCCCAACGATTGCAACATCTTCTTCATTAGTGTAGCAAGTAACCATGTTTTTTTTTATTGAAACGATTAGAGGTTGAAACAATTATAGGTTGAAAGTTTGGGAGTCTGAGAGTTTTTGCACAAATTCTTTGTTGGAGAAGGGTCATTCTGTTGACAAGAATGACCCAACGGATAGTTTTGTAAAAACTAGTTGTTCCTCAAAAAACTCAATGCATCAACTCAATGCCTCAAAAAACTCATTGCAAT